>OZ023318.1:50781266-50906266 GCA_964007375.1 Ophion obscuratus | reverse complement strand
GATATCGTGTCAAACATAATATTAATTTAATATTAAGATGTCGCGTCGATTACAACATTAAGGGGGGAGATACTCTTAGGCGCGAAAAAAATTGCTGATTTTCATGATTATTTTTTTAAGGAAAGATTTCTTCACCATTTTTGAGACTTAGGGTATGTTTTATGACAACTTTTGACGGTGACGTGTTATTTTTTTTTTTATTAATCTTTTGAAATGTCGTAAGTATGGCGCGGTCTTCTCAACGGGTTGTCAGACGGCGTGACACGTAGCATCGGCGGGATTAAGGGGTCTTCTCACTTTAGACGCTAAAAAGGCTATTTTCATGAATTTTTTTTATAGGTTTATATTATAGATATTGATATAAAAGTTGTTACACTTAACGGCGGGGTAAAGTTAATTCGCCGAAAAAAAGGCATGTTTTTAAGATTTTTTTTTTGGCGTAACGAATAGTGTTCGTTTATTGAAAAATTTACATATAATAAAGTAACATTTGAACAACATTCTCCTAAATTTTCATTGCAAAATATTTAAAATTGAGCGAGTGAAAATTAAACCCCGGAGGCGCCTCGAAAAAAAGTTGGTTTGCGGTGTGCACCATAACTCGCAACAGAATCATTTGAAACAAAAAAATCAAAATGCATTTGTTAAAGGAGATGTTTCTCGAGGTAATGACGGGAGGATTTTTTTTTTCGATTTTTCGATTTTTCGTAGCACTTGGGAGCCAAAAACCCGATTTTCGCTAAAAAAATCGGCTAATTTGTTGTTGAAAAATTAGTAATTATTTAAAAAAAACAAAAAAGCTCTCGACAATACCTGGTGAATTATGTGAAGAAGTACTGTGCAAAATTTCAAAGCGATTGGTCCAGTAGATTTTGAGTTATCGTGCACACGGACTTTAAATATGACAAGTCTCAGAAAAACGGTTTGAAAAACGCAGAAGAGAAGAGAACGGCATGGAGCAATAGACGCTCAAATACTCATAACTGCGTCAATTTTACTCCGATCGACTTGAAATTTTAACACAATATTCTTGATATATTATGCATTCGTTTAAAAAATGAAAAAAAAATGAAAAAAAAAAAATTTTAATACTTTACCCCGCCCTTAATAAGACACTTTCTAAATACATTAAATTTTTTTATTATTTATTTAAGTTTAAGTTTAAGTATTTTATTTATTTCACTATTTACAGACGAAAATGGTAGTTAAAAAAATGTCTTTAAAAAATTGTAGGTCTGCGCTGTTGATAAAATCTCGGAGACGGATCATTCGAAACAAAAACATCAAATGGTTTTAGATTCAGTATGTTAATGGCTACAGCGCATATCATACGAGTTATTATATATGCAAAAATAACAAAATGGCCGACATTTTACGAAAAAAAATTTTAAACGTGTTTTTTTTTCACCGTTTTTGGCAAAAAAATAGTAAATATCAAAATTTGGAAAATCTTTTATATGTGCTATAGCTATAGCTGTAACGAATATGCGGTTATAATTTCATAAGGATCGGTTCAGTAATTTCGAAGATTTTATCAACAACCAAAAAAACGTTGTTTCGAGAAAAATGCGTTTAATGTTTCTTTGGGTTATATAAGTACATAAAATTTTTTAAAAATGTATTTCAAAAGTGTATTTATTAAGGGGATATATACACCTAGGAGCCGGAAAAAAGGTCATTTGTTGTGAATTTTTTCAAGAAAAACTATTTGAAATTTCGGATTGGGATTCTAATTATCTAAAAGTATATACACTCAAAAATATGTTTAATTTTCTTTATTTAAAAATATCAAAAATATACAAGGATATTGCATGATCCTTGGAGCGTCGTAAAAAAAATCTGCGTATACGGTACCCACTGGCGTTTCTTCAAAAATCATCTGAAAAAAAAAAACCAAAAAGATTATTAAATGAGATCCTATAATCTAGTACTTGTCATAGCCGATTTTGAAAATATCCATTTACGACAAAATGGCGGACGTTTGAACATAAATAGTGAATTTTGGGCAAAAAATTAGTTATTATTTTGCCTATAAAACAAAAACTAAGTAACGGAAAAAAAAATCCTATGACAAGTACTAGATAATGGTGTATAGAATAACCACAAAAAACCTCAAGGCAATCGGTTCATTGGTTTTCGAGACATTTTGGGTACCGATTTGAAAAACGTGGCTTTGAGAAAAATGCGTTTGAAAATTTGGGAATGAATAAATCATGAAATTTGTCAAATTACATGGAATCATCGATACCAGGCCCATAGTGAGGTCTTTTACGGTCGACGGAATGTTCAGAGCTTCTAAATCCTCGATCTCGACCATCTAGGTGTATATCTCTCCTTAAGTGCAACAACTTTGATATCAATATCTACAATATAAACCTATCAAAAAAATTCATGAAAATAGCCTTTTTTAGCGGCTAAAATGTGGAGACCCCTTAATCTGAAAAAAAAACAACAAAGATTTTTCTTTCATTAACACTACAATTTGAAACAAAAAAGTTAAATTTCCCAAAAAAATGTTGCAATTAAAAAATACTTTTTTTTATTTTCAAAAACATTTAGGGTCATGTTGTAGACATTGAGGTTAGAGGGATTTATCCCAAATTTCATCAGTTAGTCGATTAATTTTTTAGCTATACGTTACGCCAGTTTTGAAAATGCAGTTCAGAAGACCGTGCTATAACTCCGCCATTTGTAAATATTAATAAAAAATAAAAAATACCACGCTATAGCCAAAAGTATTAACAAAACATACCGTAAGCCTAGAAAATGGTGAAGAAATGTTAAAAAAAAATCACCAAACGAACCAAATTTTGTCCTCGTCTAAAGGTATCTCCCAATATTGACATATCAATATTAAAGATAACTTTGCTAACGATAACTTTCAAAATAAGATTGAATGGAATGCACGTTATTCTTTTTTCGTCAATTCGATTAAAATATGCCTAGGTCAAAAAAGTAATAAAAACACGATTCGTGTGTTTCGTTTCTCCGCCGAAAAGAATTTTTTTTTACGAATTACAACATTTTTTTCAACTCGACACGACGATCGAGTGGCTCCGGCGTTTTGCGGGCTTACGCGGTGATGTGTTCCATATAATGTATATTGTACTATAGTATAAGAGAAGTTTCCGGCTATCTCCCTCGATCGTCGCACCCACTACCTCCGTATATTACTACGTCTATACACTTCTCTATGCTTATCCTTGCGGGTGTATGCGAAATGTGCAAATATTGGTATTGATACTCTAATAGTTAAATAACATATATAATAATACAAATAATATTAATAATAACAATAATATTATTCGAATGAATTAAATGAATGAATGCATTATGGATTTATGAATGAGTTTATGAATGAATTAATTAATTATGAATCATGAATTCGTGAATGAAGGCATCTTCTCACTTTAGACGCTAAAAAAAGGCTATTTTCATGTATTTTCTTGATAGGTTTATATCATAGATATTCATATAAAAGTTGTTACACTTAATAAATACACTTTCGAAATACATTGTAAAAAAATTTAATTGATTTAATTCCCTATTTATAGACGAAAATGGTAGTTAAAAAAATGTCCTAAACAAATTGTAGGTCTGCGCTGTTGATGAAATGTCGGAGATGGATCATCCGAAACAAAAAATCAAACGGTTTTAGATTCAGTATGTTAATGGCTATAGCGCATATCATACAATTTGTTATATATGCAAAAATAACAAAATGGCGGACATCTTTCGAAAAAACGTTTTTTCACCGTTTTTGGCAAAAAATAGTAGATATCAAAATTTTTTAAAATCCTTGATATGCGCTATAGCTATGGTTGTAAAGAATATGTGGTTAACATTTCATAAGGATTGGTTCAGTAGTTTCAAAGATTTTATCAACAAGCCGTCGAAAAACGTTATTACGAGAAAAACGCGTTTAAAGTTTTTAACTAGATGAACGTGCTCAGGTAATAAGATAAAGGTCACACAAAAATACAGTTAGACTCCACCGGTCTTCGAAAAGTGTAATAAAATTAAATCGATTTTTTAATAATTGTAACGTGAGAAACCGCCTGAATAAATTTTAATTATTCATTCATTATGAATTTTATATTTCAATATGTATAGTTAAAAAATAATAATAATAACCCCAAACAGACAAAATTCCTTTTATCACCTATCCATATAATTTTGAAAAATCATCATCATTTCTAATATTCTTACAACATTTTTAGACAATTGTACGACCACCACAGTATCCGGCAAAATAAAATTTTCTTATTTTCCTGAAAAAAATTGAATTCCTCTTCATCTACCGGAAAAAAACTGCTGGTCCCAATTTACTAGAGAATATTTTGAAAAGTCCAATAAAAAGGTTATTCGAACGGCCCAGCCTTGATTTTCAACAGTTAGAAAAAAGTGTAATCGAAGTGACTAAAAAGTTCTCCGATTTCGGTCGGCAATATATCGAGAAAGGAAAAAGTGGACAGTAACTTCGTAAAATATTGTCAAATACAATAGGAAATTCAAGGAGGGCGTCTAAATTCCCTTTAGACGCTCGAAAATTAGTCATTTTTCATTAATTCTTTTAAAGGAGATAAAATAATTGCAACATTAAAAAATTGTGACATTATTTCATCACAACTTACAAGTGTTAAACATTTTTTTTTCGTTTTCAAACAAACAAATTGGCGCCGTCATGAGGTATTGCTTTAGGCGTCTTTTAAAAAACTGCTCATGTTATAGCTGAAAAAGTTATTGATCGATCCAGCTGAAATTTTGGGAGGTTTCTCACTATAACATTGTTGGAAGGATATACCCATCAAAATATTAAAAAAGTACAAAATTAGAAAATTAAGTAGGCTTTGCAATCAAATTTTCATATTTTTGAACATTTTCACCCCAAGAAAAGACATTTAAACTTAAACTAAAAAATTAAAACTTAATTAATTTTAAACTTAAACTAAAAAATTAAAACTTAAGTAATTTTAAACTTAAACTAAAAAATTAAAACTTAAACTAAAAAATGGAAACTAGGTATATCCTTCCAATCATGTTGCAGTGAGAAACTTCCCAAAATTTCAACCAGATCGATCAACGATTTCTCGAGCTATAACATAATCAGTTTTTCAAAAGATGCCTACACGAATACCTTGTACCGCCGCCATTTTGTTTTGTTTAAAAAATAATTTTTTTCCAACACCCGAAAGTTATAATAAGATAATGTCAACATTTTTAAATGATACGATTAATTCAACACCTTTAAAAAAATGCTTAAAAGATGACTCATTTTCGGGCGTCCAAAGGGATTTTCCCCCTTAATGAATTGTTTAATTCATTCTAACATCGATGGACCGATGTAAGGAGAATAGAAAAAATTATTTCCAGTGGTTATTTCTTCTTTGGGAAACTTATATGTATACGAATCGGAGTGAAGGATCGAGTGAAAGAGCATTCTTCTCGAGAGGCTTATTTTGCACGTATGCATCGTGCCAGAAAGGGTCGATTGGTTGAACAACCACTGGTACGAGATCGAAAAGAGGTCAACGATCGTAACAGTTTTACCAAATTGAGGGGGACAATACATACATACATAGATACATACATACATATATATATATATAAATAAAGTTCGTTTATATATATATATATATATATAACGTTCGTTTCGTTGGAGCCTTTATCTTTTCGTCATCTTGTGACAATCGTATATATATATATATATATATATATATATATATATATATATATATATACACGATTGTCACAAGATGACGTAAAGATAAAGGCTCGAACGAAACGAACGTTTTGCATAAAGAGTGGGAGGGGGAGAGAGAGACAATGACCTTTACTTAAGGAGGTACGGTGATGACCACGCTAGTAAACTAAGAGTCTATTTTTCGCCATAATACCGCTACGTTTTAGACATATGTGTGTGGCCTATATTTCGAGAAATATTTTTTAAGTATTGAATTTCAAGCTACTTATTATTTTTATAATATGAAAACAAACGTAATAATCTACTACTCGACTTCAGTAGTACGCCATATCGTCGACGTTTAGCATCGTTGCATTTTCGATAGCTGTCATCGGTCCCACGCGCTCGGCTTATTATTTTTGGTAGCCGGTAAACATGGAGAATGAAAATAAGTACTGCAGAAGTTTATCAAGAGAGTAACAGGATTGTACCTGAAGTCCAGTTTAGAGACAAAGGTAGATTCTGTCGGACAAGAATTTGAGAGTGAAAAGATGATATTGCGAATGCAAATGAAAAACGTCGCGTTGACGTTAACCTCAATATCCAATGTCCAATCTGTCCGAAGTCAAAACATATTTCATCGATTGTTATGTTATTTTTCTCTTTCCTAATTTTGAACAATATTTGCAGATATAAAAACGAACGTTCATTTTATATGACGGTTTTTCCATGCTGAATTTACATATAAATGCGTTGTATGCATGTCGCCAGAAAGATTGAGATGGCTTAGCTATACATAAAAGAACTTTGAGTAAATATCGACGAAAGGCCTTTTATAATCGATTAAAAAACGTACGGCTTCACACAACCATATTTTTAATTCGCGTTGAAAATATCCGATAGAAGAAACAAATTTGCACGGGTATCCGGCGTTGCCACACTTCGAGCAAGATGGCTGCGGTTACGTCACGAGACGTCTCCCCAGGTAGGAATTGACGATGAAAAAAGGGCTCGCCAAGCTCTGAAACAAGGCTCACATTTTTTAATTCAGGCTGAGCACCAGCCTGATTTCAGGCCTAGCTGAACCTCTGAATGATAACGCGGTTTCAGGCTCTTGCACACAGGCCTGACCAAAGGCTGGTAGAAAAGCCTGTACTAAGCCTGAAACGACGAAACAACAAGGCTCAAAACAAGCCTTAATGAGGCCTTCACGAGCATTTTTATGACCAGGCTTATCCCAAACTCTTCTCGAGGCTATATGAGGCCTGCTTTTAGTTTTCTATATTCTACATTGGGGTAAATTTAATACATTTGTAAAGAATTCATTTTATTCATTATAAATATTTATTATTTATTATATTATTCGTTATAAAATATATATAAAAAATATTTTTAAAAACAATACTTTATTTTATTTGTTGTTTATGGGACACGTAATACACAGAGTGTACGCAAACTCCAGAGAGTGAGTATATACGAAATCTGTGTGTGACGAGAAAAAAAACTTTTTCGTGTACCTCATAAATATCGATGAGAGCATATGTTCAAATGTTCTGAGCTGCCTCCTTCGCTTTCGTTTTTCGTGTCTTCGCACTCGACAAATTCATTGCAACATTTTTTTTTCACAAAAGTACAGAAAAAATATTATTTTAAACTTATTTTATTTTATCACAACCTGAAACAAGCCTGCATCCAGCGTTGATTTTTCAGCCTTAAAATTCACCGGCTGAATAAAGCTTGAAATAACCCTGAGTTTAGGCTAAGCAGCCAGTCTTGGTTCCAGGCTGCTCCAAACGATGCAATGAAACCAGGCCCAGGTCTGTCTCACTCAGGCTCGGTGAAACAAGGCTGGCACAAGCTTGTTTCCATCGTCAGCCTTTTGATTCCCTACCTGGGTCTCTCGCCGAATACTACGGTTTTTCGCGACTTTATTTCTAAATGTATTGCTTATTTCTGCGGTGAGCTTTCCAATTCAAGTTGCCTTATTGATCACAACGAACCAACGAACGCAACCGTCAGTTTTTTTTACGCGTGTCTTGGCTCCAAGTAGCACAAAAAAATCGATATATGAGAGGACAGGCACATTTTGTCGTCTACGTGTGACTAATTGACCAACTTTAACAATTAATAACTCGGAAACTGTACGGTAAATCTCGCGGAAACTCCGCATACGCATGGACAAAGCTCTCGACAGTGTTATTTTAAAAAATCGGGCTTTTATCTTGGACTCGCTCCAATCACCGTACCTCCTTAAGACCCTCTTTGTCACATGATTGATAAAAGTCTAGGCAGGATGCTCGTACTGTCATTGAAATCAAATGACGATACAATGATTCTGATACTCGTACCGTATATGTGTACTTTTTTTTCGTAAACTCCAACGTATACGTTTTTACGTATTGCCCTTCCCAATCACTCCCTACCGGTACTTTGCACGTCTAACCTAACTTCCGTTGCGTCCACAGCCGTCTTAAGCTATACTATGCCGGATTTGTCGAGGGTACGGGGAAACTGTGGAAAACCCGTATCGGTATAGACGGTCCTATATTCTTCTGATTCTCTGGTGCACATACGTTTTTGGTCAAGTATTTACGCCAAGGTATCAGAAATATTGGCTTTCCGGTCACTGGTTTATGGGCCAGCCGGTGCACGGCTAAGCGGTCACCGCTCCGATTATCGGCCATGCACAAGGCTGCTTAACCGAAGGACCGCCGGGGCCGAAACCCGACCGTCCATACAACAGTGTTCGTTTTATATGCATATTAGTCATAATCTGAATTGATCTATGCATTTTTTAACGTAATTTTTTATGTATATGAAATAATGTATGCGATTTTTAATGGCCACTTCTTATGGGGTGCCGTGGGTTTCGAAGTAAAAAAAAGTATATTTTTTCTATTCAAAGAAAATATATAAATTATTTTATTCAAAATGTTAAGCACATAAAAGAGCAACGTTTAAATAATATTTTTTTAAAAATTCATCCAAAAATTTGGGAAATTCAGCCGGTGGGACCTGGTCTCCGGAGACCCTTAAAAAAGTGTCCTCGTGGTGGTCAGGATAACTCATGATAGCTTGACCTAAAATTGAAAAACCAATTTTTTTCTCTTAGTAGATACGTATAGCTCGTGATTGAACGAAGGATTTGAAAAAAAAAAAAATTGAAATATAATTTTTTGCAGAGTTGTATGCAAAATAGTTCACTTTTTGGTACAATTAACACTACGTATAGCCTTGTAAAATTAGTTGTAATCGAAAAAAACCTTCGTTCAATCACTAGTCAATGCTATTTTGAAGAAGTGTGCAAAATTTCAATAATATCGATGCATTAGTTTTTGAGAAATCGTGTCCACCGGCTTCAAAAATAGGGTTTTGAGAAAAATGCGATTACTCGCGTCGCTCCCGGCCGGTCTTTCCCAATAGGGAGAATTCCCATAGGCTCTCTCGCGTAGACTTTTACTCCGATTGACTTAAAACTGTGGGCGAATATTCTAGATATATTGTACTACTGGATAATTAAAAAAAAAAGAAGTGAATGGATTTTTTGAAATATTCAAACCCACGTAACCTCTGGTGTTTAAAAAATAATATCCATGCAATGTCAAAAGCCACTTCTTATGCATACAAAATAATATACAGTACTACCTCTCTAAGAGAGCCCTCGCTAAGAGAGAATTTCCCCGCCGTTCCACTTGAGCGCATTTTATGGCTTCCCCCACCTAGCTCGAGCTGTCCAGTGTACCCGAGGCCTCTCGAGTGTGTCGCGGACAACTCGATAAGAGATCGCGAGCGATTTCAGAAAATCGCACGTCGCACGATTGTCAAATGGATAATATTCCTTTGTATAATAATATATACGTTTGAGCCGTAAAGTCGGAGAAAACAACATGCACCATAATTAAATTTCAAGTAGTAATTTAATGCAAGTAAAATATATTTTAATAGACATTAACACAGCATAGAATATTATTGATATTGATAAAAATTATCGAGGCTACATTATACTAGAGATATGTTTATGAGTAGTAGTAATAAATGCAAATATCGTACAGCATGTACAATATGTATGTATCATAACATATATACTATACATCAGAGTATAGAGTCCTGTTGACGTCCGCAAGAATCGTAGAGACGGCTTCATTTTCGTGATCAGCTGGCGCTCTCTTATCGAGTCGAGTGGAGAAACACATACACGCTACCACATGCGCGATTTTCGAGCGCGCTAACTTAGCGGTGGGGGAAGGCTTCGGCGACGAATTTCTCGAGAATTTCTTCCCCTAACCGCCCTAGACCGCTCTCTTAGAGAGGTAGTACTGTAGATGCAATTTCAAACGCCACTTTTTGTGCATATAAAATAATATATGCAATTTTAAAGGCCACTTTTTGTGCATATAAAATAATATATGCAATTTGAAACGCCACTTTTTGTGCATATAAAATAATATATATGCAATTTTAAACGCAACTTTTTGTGCATAGAAAATTACATATATGCAATTTTAAACACCACTTTTGGTGCATGTAAAATAATATATTGCAATTTCAAACGCCACTTTTTATGCATATAAAATAATATATGCAATTTTAAAGGCCACTTCTCATGCATAAAAAATAATATAAATGCAATTGGAATGTAGAAATATAGAGAGTAGATAATAAGTGAAAAGTATGTATTTGAAATTGTCATGTTTTGTCAAAAGCTTTGCGAAAAAGTTGTGCAAATAAAACTCGATACTACTACTAATATACATGCAATTTCAAACGCCACATTTTATGTATATAAAATAATATAAATGCAATTTTAAACGCCACTTTATATATATATATAATCTTAATGGCCACTTTTTATACATATAAAAACTGACCTTTTTCGGAAATTATTATTCGTGCATTGCGACGCAACAAACAAATAAAATTTTCGTTCGTTTCAGAGTACGAGAGATTGGTGCCTGTACATATTAGATTGTGCGTTCAGTGTTGGGGTGGTCGGGAGCCTGGTGGTGTTCGTATGGAGAGGAGTTTGGGTCCTCTTCGAGCTCCATCTGTTCCCGGAGAACCGGGAATATTCCGCGATCGGTTCACTTGTGAGTATTCTTTTCTCATTAATAAAAAAAAAAAAAAAAAAAATTTCACCTCTTTAGGTGAGAATTTTTTTTAGAAAGATAAAACACGAAATTTGTTTTTTGAGTAGGAAAAAAAAAGGTAATATTTTTGGATGTTTTTGAGTCTGATCGGAAATCGGATCGACCCGATTGAGAAATCGGTAGAGATTTTCCACTCGCTGTTTGAAGAATTATGAGTCACAGGTTTGACTCGTTGGCCCGGTGTATGCGCGATCGTGATTACGAAACTATCGGCCTCTGAAACAATGAGAGCGCAGCTGGGCCGTTGATTTTTCTCCCAATTTGATCGAAATCATATACGATTTTTTTGTGCACAATTTTGAAAAAAAATACCCCGCCAATTTTTAGATGGCATAATTTTGGGCGAATTTTTTTGAATTCGATCGAAAAAATTCTCGACGATAAAATTTTCACTCAGGCTTGGCTGGCTTCCGAGTGGACAAAAAAGGGAAAATTACGAGGGGAGAGAGAGCGAGGAAGAGAGAGAGAGAGAGAGAGAGAGAACAAATTTTGAATCTATTAGCAAAAATCTTCCACGCGTGCAGTTACGCGAGTACTATCAAAGTACAATACGTTTAGCAACATAATGGTTCGATTATATAATTGAATATTCGCCAATTGCATGATTGTTGAGGCGCACGGCTGACCCGTATCTCAATATGCTGCCGCAACTCGTATCGTATTATAGTATAATATGCATACACGTGTTTAAGCTTCGATGTGTACAAGTGTATATAGAATTTTTGACTAATTTTTAAGACGTCAAAAGACACAAGTACAGATATATTATTTTTGCGATTTTTTAAAATAGCTATTGATACGGAAAAAATTGATATCAGTATTAACGGAACCAACATTTTTTTTCAAAATGGTACCACTGAATTTTTAAAGTGACGTTAATCATATTTATTTTAATAAATGGTACCATCAAATGTCAACATGGTACCAGGTTTTTCTAAGAACCATTTATTTCATTATTATGATAAATATTATCATCATAATTCGAAATGATACCATTATTTTTTTTAGGACCACGTGGTCCTGGAAGACGGGCGCGGATAAAGAATGTTCGCCAAAACGGTACCACCGTGTTTTATAAGTGTCATTAATTATGTTATTCCAATGAATGGTACAATCGTATTTTAATATGGTCCCACCGTATATTCCAAGTGCCACCTATTATATTCTTATCCTAAATGGTACCGTCATATTTCGAAATGATGCCACGGTTTTTTGAAGGACCACGTGGCCTTGGAAGACGGGCGTGGATAAGGAATATTGTCCGAAACGGTACCAGCATTTTTTCAAAATGGTACCACCATGTTTTATAAGTGTCATTGATTATATTATTCCAATAAATGGTATCATCATATTTTAAAATGGTCCCACGGTTTATTACAAGTGCCATTTATTATATTCTTTTCATAAATGGTACCGTCATATTTCGAAATGGCACCACTGCTTTTTTAAGGACCACGTATCCCTGGAAGACGGGCGTGGATAAGGTATGTTCTCCAAAACGGGACCGCCATGTTTTATAAATGTCATTGATTATATTATTCCAATAAATGGTACCATCATATTGTTTCGTAAAATGCTTTGCAAAAAAGTTGTGCAAATAAAACTCGTCACTAACTAACTGGTACCATCATGTTTTAAAATGGTCCCACCGTTCATTTCAAGTGCCATTTATTATATTCTTTTCATAAATGGTACCATAATGTTTCGAAATGGCACCACTGCTTTTTCAAGGACCACGTGGCCTTGGAAGACGGGCGTGGATAAGCAATCTTCTCCAAAACGGTACCCATTTTTTTTTTAAACGAGACGGCCATATTTTAAACGTGGCATTCATTGTATTCCTTTAATAAATGGTACCATCATATTTGAAAATGGTCCCACGGTATTTCGCACGTGCCATTTATTATATTCTTTTAACGGCGGGGTAAAGTTAATTCGGCGAAAAAAAGGCATGTTTTTAAGATTTTTTTGGCGTAACGGATAGTGATCGTTTATTGAAAAATTTACTTTTAATAAAGTAACATTTGAACAAAATTCTCCTAAATTTGCATTGCAAAATATTCAAAATTGAGCGAGTGAAAATTAAACCCCGGAGGCGCCTCGAAAAAAGTTGGTTTGCGGTGTGCACCATAACTCGCAACAGAATCATTTGAAACAAAAAAATCAAAATGCATTTGTTAACGGAGATGTTTCTCGAGGTAATGACGGGAGGATTTTTTTTTTTTCGATTTTTCGATTTTTCGTACCACTTGGGAGCCAAAAACCCGATTTTCGCTAAAAAAAATCGGCTAATTTGTTGTTGAAAAATTAGTAATTATTAAAAAAAAAACAAAAAAGCTCTCGACAATACCTGGTGAATTATGTGAAGAAGTACTGTGCAAAATTTCAAAGCGATAGGTCCAGTAGATTTTGAGTTATCGTGCACACGGACTTCAAATATGACAAGTCTCAGAAAAACGGTTTGAAAAACGCAGAAGAGAAGAGAACGGCATGGAGCAATAGACGCTCAAATACTCATAACTTCGTCGATTTTACTCCGATCGACTTGAAATTTTACCACAATATTCTTGATATATTATGCATTCATTTAAAAAAAAATTTTTAAATGAAAAAAAAATTTAAATACTTTACCCCGCCCTTAATGAATGGTACCGTTATATTTCAAAATGGCACCACTATTTTTCGAAGGACCACGTGGCCCTGAAAGACGGGCGTGAATTACGAATGTTTTCCAAAATGGTACCAAAATTTTTCAAAACGGTACCGCTATATTTTAAAAAAGGGGGTTTATTATTTTATTTTAATAAATGGTACCACGTTTTTTCGAAGGACCACATGGCCCTGAACGACGGGCGTGGATAAGCAATCTTCTCCAAAACGGTACGCGCATTTTTTCAAAACGGGACGGCCATATTTCTAAAGTGGCATTCATCATATTATTTTAATAAATGGTTTAAAAATGGTCCCATCGTGTTTTGCAAGTGCCATTTATTATATTCTTTTAATAAATGGTACCGTTATCTTTCGGAATCGTACCACTATTTTTCAAAGGACCACGTGGCCCTGGAAGACGGGCGTGGATAAGCAATCTTCTCCAAAACGGTACCCCCCCCCCTTTTTTTTAAATCGAGACAGCCATATTTTTAAAGTGGCATTCATTATATTATTTTAATAAATGGTACCATCATATTTAAAAATGGCCCCACCGTATTTTTCAAGTGCCATTTATTATATTCTACTAAGGGGAGATATACACCAAGGAGCCGGAAAAAAGGTCATTTTCGTGAATTTTTTCAAGGAAAACTATTTGAAATTTCGGATTGGGGTTTTAATTATCTAAAACTATATACATTCAAAAATATGTTCAATTTTCTTTATTTAAAAACATCAAAAATATACAAGGATATTGTATGATCCTTGGAGCGTCGTAAAAAAATATGCGTATACGGTACCCACTGGCGTTTCTTCAAAAAATCATCTGAAAAAAAAAACACCAAAAAGATTATTAAATTAGATACTATAATCTAGTAATTGTCACAGCCAATTTTGAAAATATCGATTTATGACAAAATGGCGGACGTTTGAACATAAATAGTGATTTTTGGGCCAAAAATTAGTTATTATTTTGCCTATAAAACAAAAACTAAGTAACGGAAAGAAAAATCCTATGACAAGTACTAGATAATGGTGTATAGAATAACCACAAAAAACCTCAAGGCAATCGGTTCATTGGTTTTCGAGAAATTTTGGGTACCGATTTGAAAAACGTGGCTTTGAGAAAAACACGTTTGAAAATTTGGGACTGAATAAATCATGAAATTTGTCAACTTACATGGAATCATCGATACCAGGTCCATAGTGTAGGTCTTCTACGGTTGACGGAATATTCATAGCTTCTAAATCGATTTTTTCGACTATCTAGGTGTATATCTCCCCTTAATGAATGGTACCGTTATATTTCGGAATGGTACCACTATTTTTCGAAAGACCACGTGGCTCTGGAAGATGAGTGGGGATAAAAAAATGTTCCTCGTAACAAAGCACGTACGATAGTATAGGCAGACTCGTCGATCGGAAACTCGACGAACTTGACACTGTAACGGGCTCGGAGCTTAGATTGGACCCGTTCACGGAGCTTCGAGCGAGACCAGCAAAGTCCAGTGTGTTAGAGCACTCGTTATTCTCAAAGAATTCGTAGTCCTCGTCTTGAATAACGCTTGATGCTCGTGTATCATGTACGTGACTTCACTCTCGACGATACGTTGACCGGAAGTGAGCCACGTGCCCGAAAGGCCACACGCATTATGCCCTGTACGCATTCGGTAGCCGGCAGGATCGAGAGAGAGAGAGAGAGAGAGAGAGAGAGAGAGAGAGAGAGAGAGAGAGAGAAGCAGGGAGGAAGAGCGAGTGTATGAGGGAGAGAGGACCGATAAACGGGTACAAAAAGCCTTACAGAAGTTACTACAATATCCATAACTAAAGCCACTCTTCCGGATATAGAGACTTTTCTGCTCTGAACACCCTTAAAATTACTCCGTACACACTAGGTAAATTAAATTTCTATGTTTCATTTTTTTTTACAATTTCCAAAGAATATTTACAAATTTTGAGAATTCCGTGTCGATTTTTCAGTGTCATTTCATAATATTTTTCAGATGACCGTGAGTTTTTTTTATCCTACTTTTCAAACATTTTGGAACGCCTACGACGAGTTTACAGATTTTTTTTAACATTCGTTTCAAATTTCTTAGTTTTTTTTCGAATTTTCGAGATTAACAGAATAAAAGAAAATCCAAATTTAAAAAAAAAATGAAAATAAATTGTTCAAGATTTATTTCACGAATTGTTTAGAACTTTTAAAAACTTAATAGAACGCTTTCGACTTGTTTAGAATTTTTTTCGAAATATCTGCGATGTTTTTTGGCCAATGAGGTATTTTTTCCTACGTCGTAGGTCAATAAATTCCTTCAGATTATTCAACGAATTTTTTAAGAACTTAACAAAATTTGGTAAAATCTTTTTGATATCTTTCTGAATTTTTGTTTCAAAATGTTTGCGATGTTTTTCAGCAAATGAGGTATTTTTTCTTACGTCGTGCGTCAATTTTTCAGGTCAGCTGATTTTTCTAAAAATAATTTATTCACGCAATTTTCTGCGCAAATAAATAAGTAAATAATTTGATATATATATATATATATATAAGGAATAAAATTAAGAAATAAGACTTGTTAGACAAACAGGGGAGACTGGAAGGGCCCGAGCAATTTTTCTATCTGACGTTTGTCTCGTCCGTCGCCCAACAAGAATTATGCGCGTCATTGCCTCGTCCAATCTTTCGAACTTCGCTGCGTAGAATATATGTTGGGTGATTTCACGAGGTCTTGGCCCTAGGCGGGAAGCGCGTCTCGCTCCTGGAGAAGGTTTGGTTTTTCGGTCGCACGCTGCCTGTCATACGTGAGATTTCTGTACCCGTTGATCAATGGCACATAGGATCTCTTCACCCACCAGGAAATAGCCCCCATAAAAATGTCACTGCGTTGACGTACGAATTTCATTGTTCACTTGGAATCGTTGTTACAAATGAGCTATGAGAATGCCTGGACACTAATAAGAACTGTCCATTCGAGTCAATATTCAGTAAATATCTTTGGAACGATATTAAGCGGAAATTATATTTTTTTTATCTTCTGAGTCACTGACTAAGAAAAATTGCTACATTTTTTCGGAGCTCTGTAAATTGGACGAACTTTGGTCAAAATAAACAAAAGTTATCGTGTTCTAATCCCATTAAATATATATAAATAAAAACTTTATTATTTAAAAAATAATATTATATGACAATAGATTAATTTAAATTTATTTTTTGTTATTTAATTTTTATTTGACCTTTAATATATACTGTATATGACACAATTACAAAAAAAATAATTCAATATCGACTATTCTTGAAGTCGTCAATTTGATTTCTTGCCATATTCGAATTTAATTTTTTTCTCAAAAATGACTGTAAAATAGTGGAACAAACTTAGCATTGAAAATGAGATTTAAAATTCCTCATTATTTTCTTAAGGCGGAGACCACTGTGACGAGCCGAATAAAGGTCGTTTTCCATTTTTTTTGTCTTCTAGATTATTTATTTGGGATTTGGAAAAAGGTATGTTATTAAGCATACATTGAACTTATATCGTGTAAATTTTTATTTAAGAGAATTGAAAATTAACAACGTTATTGAGATATAATAGAATCTCTGCATGAGAAATTTGATCCAATCTTGAACATGGTTGATCTGAGAAGCAAAAATAAAAGTTTCATAATCTATGTAAATGTATTTCTAGTTCTACGTAGCCGTTTTTTTTTTGAGAAAATAATTCAAAAAATGGCCGTTGTTAAAGTTTAATTTTGCCGAAGTTTTTTACTTATATTCGGGGGCTTAAAATATACCAAATTTCGAAAAAAGGAAAATCGCTACATGCAATGATAAGTACTGCAAATACGGAGATTATGGTTTTTTTAAATTGAAAATCGGAAAATTATAGTTGCGGTTATGATTCCGGGTTGCAGGTCGAGAAAAGTCGTTTCAAGAAAAACGGGATTGAAAGTTTTAGCATATGTAAATCGTTGCGCTACCTGCTCTGACTAAATCGTCTGTAGTTTGATCAATTTTCAATGTTTTAACTTCATTTTTTTTCACGTTTCCTCCGATATGTATGATTCGAAAAAATGCAACAAAAAATCAATTTTTTCAACCCGTCACATTGGTGTGCCGCCTCGATAATATTATAATGTAATATATTAATTTCATAATATTTTTACTTGTAATATTAAATTCAATTTTCATTTGATTTTTTATTATTTTCCAACTCGATTTTTCTAGAAAATAATTGTGAAATAGTGGGAGAGACTTAAAAATGAGATAAAAAAATTAATTATGTGATTAAGTAAAAATTGATTAATGAGATACAAAAAATTAATTAAAATAAAAAAAAAGATTAACTCCAGCGGCAATAGGACAGGGACAATGGACAAGCGCGAAGAAATGAAGTAGTTAAATTGAGAAATTTGTATGGCTGCATCACTCGAGTAGTCTTTGAAATCGTGCGTTTACGAAGAAGCAATTATCAAATAATAAGGTCATCTTCGCGGTTGTTCAAGTAGGTTAAATTTAATCGACTGTGTACACCTCTTTTCGGAGATGATCCCATGCTCTCGCGAGAAACACTCGTCTCTGCACGGAGCGTGGGTGCGCGAAAATTTTTACTCGAGTCGCATTGAACTTGAACGACATATGCACTCATCAGCCTCCGGAATTGTAGAATATCTATTTTTACGACTTACGCCGCGTGTTATTCGGCGCATTTTTTTCCTCGGTTATCTGTGCATGATATCTTTTTAAATCTGTTACACAAAGTTTGCAGTGGTAGAAATTGATAGTGGATATTTTTTTTATCAATGACGGCAAGTTTAAGGTGTTTGGTAATAGGAATAAAGTGGTTTTCTTCAATTATAAAATGAAGCTCACGCCGAAGTATTTTTGTGATGATATTTTTTACAGATAGAGAATTCCTTATTGATAGATAATATAATTAGTTTTATTTATGGACAAAATTAAGTTTGCAGCTTTTGAGTCTTGAGCACCTAGACATTTTCGGAGTAATTGTGTGAAAAAAAGATTCTTGGGGAAAAAGCAACTTTATCCGTGGTCTACAACTGGAATCCCGGGAAAAAACGTTCATATCTGAATATATCTGAATCATATCTGTAGAATCAGATATGATCAGACAACAAAATTGCCAATATCTGTTCATGTAGTGTCGTGACAGATCATACATGCTTATATCTGAGCATGTATGATCATATCAGAGCCATTTTGATAGTTTTGAGAGCAGACCCGTCCATATCGCAGCAGGTCTGACCAGATCCAATCCCCAGGCAAAATCTGATCTTGTTGGACCAAATCTGATTTTATTGGGTCAGATCTGATCATGTCAGGTAGATCTGATTTTATTGGGCCAGATCTGATCATGTCAGGCAAATCTAATCTTATTGGACCAGATCTGTCTGTCCGTATAAGAATAAAATACCGTGGATCCCAGTAGACCTGGACATCTATGAACAATAGACCTGCCCATATGATAGAATCATAGTTTATCTGATACCAGCAGACCAGGCATGACTCCGACTATATCAGAGCAAATCTTACCCTGTTGAGACAGATCAAATCTTGTTAGTGCAGTCGTGAAGATATTAAAATGTTTACATATATAGAGCGGGGTTATTAACACGTCATCACTTGACGTGTTAACAATTAATAATATTATAGTAACTCACATGATCACATATAATACAGTCAGGTGAGGTGCCATATCTGATCGGATATCGTCTCATATCCTCATATATCGTTTCATATATTCAGATGTTTTCATGTGTGAACAACTGAACTGCATATACGACAAGGTATGAGTGTATAAGACTTCGTATATTTTCCAGGTTTGGTATCGCATCTGATGGGATAAAATTTTATATGAACGTGCCTGCTCATATATCACATCATATATGTTCAGATATGGTTTCACGCTGCCAACTCGCCTTGGTACCTGACCAGATAACAACATATATGAGATCTATATAGCGGAGTCTGGTACCGTATTTGATCGGATATGATCTTTTACGACCAGATACGTTCACATATCACATCATGTATGTTCAGATACGAATTTACGGTACCAACTCGCCTTGGTACTTAGCCAGATATAAACAGATATGAGTTGATATATGGTCAGGCCAGATACTGTATTCGATCAGATATGATCTTCTATATGCATATGTGATGTGGAATATGATCAGACCTAATCATATATAATACTGTAAAATGTCAGATATAAATATATCTGATACATGTATGACAATATCTGAAACATGTATGAACATATCCACTCAGACATGAATTTTTTTTCCCGGGATCAACATGATTAGGATATGATTTGTTTTTGACAACAAAAAACGTAATTCAATTGTCGGATTGTTCGTCTCAATCGTCGAGTACGCACTTGAAAAATATTTTTTAAGAGCAATTGATTACGCTAGGATTTTAATTGTTAGATAGTTCGGTGTATTCTACGTGTGCTCTTTTCCGCGTTTTTTCTTATCTTTCTCATATTTTCAGTACTTACGTAATTGCTTAATTGCCGAATTGTTCGTTTCAAATTCGAGCACTTGAAAAGTATTTTCCAAGAGCAATTAATCTCTTTAGGATTTGCATTGTAATATATTATAGTTTAATTGTAATATATGAATTGTAATATATACACCATTTCAGCTAGCCCGTGACCCCGACCATCTTTGGTTTTCCTGATTTTTTTTTTGTAAAATTGTAACCCACGAAAGGAATATCCCCATTGATTTTTAGATTTTTATCTCTTCTCTTTAACAACTTATAATTTAAAAAAAAATGTCAATTTTCGAAGTTTTAGAAACGTTTAAATGCTGATAACTCCTGAACTAATTGAGAAATCGACAAATGGCATTATAATTTTTTTTCATTTTGACACATACTTTCATTTAAAAATAGGAAAAAAATGATCAATTATCAATGTCAACGTTTTTTAAATTTCTAAACTGAAAACTATTTTTTAAAGATGATTGTCTTTTGGTTATTTTTTAAAAAAGTTCTCTGAAATAGAGCAACCGATTCTATGATTTTTAAGACTAGTCTCATCGTGGGCTCATTTTGCCTTCCATTTTTTTCCAACTAATCATATTTTTTTTAAACGATTTCTATCATTTTAATGTCCAATAATGCTATTAATGATTTTGTGATTTCCAACTCGGCTTCGACAGGCCTGATACGGTTTATTTTTCATCTGAATTGAATTTAACGAAAACGAAACTCTACGTGTGCTCTTTTCCGCTTTTTTCTTATCTTTTTCATATTTTCAATATTATTAAATTTCCGAATTATTTATCTCAAATGTTGAGGACTAGAAAAATATTTATCAAGAGCATTCACTCGCTCTAGAATTTTAACTCCAATATATATTTCTCTATAAATTATATTTTATATTCTTTACAATTATATTTTCATTATAAATGATAATCTACATTTGTAATTATATTTTTCGCATATTTCTCATATTTTCAAATTTTCAACTAAATTTTCTCCTCATTATAATATTTTTCTCTCAAATCCCCGACGTTTCCGGTTTTTCCTGATTTATTTCAAAGCTCCAATTTTAATGGAAATTTTTCAGCGAATCTTGCGATTCGAAGAGACGAGTAAAAGGCTTGGTGGTTGCAGGTTATAGGATACATAATAGTAGCGGTGACATTCTGTCTTCAACCGCTGATGCGATACACTTGCTCGAGGCTCAAGGGCCTCGCGCGTCTTCTCGCTGCGGACGCTTTTTTGCTGCTGAGCTTTCTCGGCACGGTGAACGTGTGGCGCGGCATATGGACCATCCTCGATCTCTGGCTCCTACCGGAAGACATCGAACTGTCATGTTGGATAACCCACGTCGGCTGCTTCGTTTTTCTTGTACTCCTCAACTGCAGCAATTCGATTCTCGTGCGCGGTGTTTACATCGACGCCGAGGAAGAGGAGGGCCGTTGCGTCGTCTTCCCGTGTCACTATCTACGGCTCTTCTTCAAAGTACGTCGTTACGCATAATCGCGAAAGTTACGCGTCTGACGCCATCTGTTTCCGGGAGAAAGTCACACCGGAAGTGATGTTTTTTTTTTAAAGCGGAAATAACATATTTATTTGCAAATATACTCGAAGCGAGGGGTTGTAGATTTTTTTTCGTCAATTGGGACACATTTTGCAAACCGGAAGTGGATACTTTTGGCTGAGGGAAAAACCCATTGCTGCAGTTTTACGGTTGATAAAAGTTTACAATTGTTAATTGCGCTGTTATTTGTGAATAGTGAGGCTTGAACTGTAAATATTTATTCGTGAAGCAAGCTTAACATTCATACCCAGTTTTCAGACCGGAAGTTCGATATTTGCCGGCAAAAAAAACAAATCTCTAGATTTTCACGAACAGTTAAAATTCAGAATAATGTTATGCACTATCATTTTTGAATATTGCGTCTAAGATGTTGGACATTTGTTCGTCAAGCACGCTTCGCATTTATACGCAAACCGGAAGTAGGCTTGTCGAAAGAAATCCCAGTGTCTATAATTTCCCGATCAAATTAAATTTCCAATAATTATATCCACCATCGTTTATAAATGATCAACCTTGAATTTTGGATGTATTCTCCCAGCTTTACACACATGCATGGAATTCCCAAACCGGAAGTGATATTTTTTCCAAACAAATACATTTCAGCACAGAGCATAGAAAAAAAAAACAAAATTCAGGAAGACTCGAGCTGAACTCTGTTGAAAAATTAAAATTCAGGAAAAGTCGAGCTAACCTCTGGTAGAAAATTTCGGAAGAGTTGAGCAGATCTCTTCAAAAATTAAAATTCAGGAAAAGTCGTACTGAGCCCTGTTAAAAAACGAAAATTGAAGAAAAGTAGAGCTAACCTTTGTTAAAAATTAAAATTCAGGCAAAGCCGGGCTGACCTCTTTCAAAAAATAAAAATCCGGGGTCGAATTCTGTAAAAAAAAAATTCAGGTCAAGTTGAGTTGACCTGAGTTGACTTAATCAATGAAAATTGAGGAAAAGCCGAAGTGAGCCCTGGTGAAAAATGAAAATTCAGGAATAGTAGAGTTGACCTTCGTTAAAATAATAAGTTCAGGAAAAGTCGAGCTGGCCTCTGTTAAAAAGTCAAAATTTCAGGAAAGGTCGAGCTGACCTATGGTAAAAAATAAAAAACCGGGAAAAGTCGAACTCTGTTAAAAAAAACCCAAGAAGAACTGAGCGGACCTCTCTTAAAGAATTAAAATTCAGAAAAATTCGTAATAAGCCCCGTTAAAAAATGAAAATTGAAGAAAAGTAGAGCTAATCTTTGTTAAAAATTTCAATTCAGGAAAAGTCGAGTTGACCTCTGTTAAAAAATAAAAATCCGGGTGAAGTCGAACTCTGTAAAAAAAAAATCAGGAAAAGTTGAGCTGACCTCTTTTAAAGAATTAAAATTCAGAAAAAGTCGTAATGAGCCCTGTTAAAAAATGAAAATTGAAGAAAAATAGAGCTAACCTTTGTTAAAAAAGACAAAATTCAGGAAAAGTCAAGCTGACCTCCGTTAAAAAATAAAAATCCGGGAGAAGTCGAACTCTGTAAAAAAAATTCAAGAAAAGTTGAGGGGACCTCTCTTAAAAAATTGAAATTCAGAAAAAGTCGAGCCGACTGCTGTTAAAAAATAAAAATCCGGGAGAAGTCGAACTCTGTAATAAAAAAATTCAGTAAAAGTTGGGCTGTCCTCTTTTAAACAATGAAGATTGAGGAAAAATAGAGCTGACCTCTGTTAAAATAAAAATTTCAGGAAATGTCGAGCTGAGCTCAATAAAAAAATACCAGAAAAATTCGAGCTGACCTCTGTTAAAAAATTTGAATCCATCAAAAGTCGAGCTGACCTCTGCTAAAACTTAAAAATTCAGAAAACCCCGAGCTGACCTCTTTTAAAAATTAAAAATTCAGAAACCCCCGAGCTGACATCCGTTGAAAAATAAAAATTCAGAAAAACTCGTGCTGACCTCAACGTCACCAGCCAACCCTGACAGAAACTCCACGCAATTTTTCTCTGCAACGATTTAAAAAATAAATCGCGATGTTTTGCAGATCGAGCGTCAGAAGAAGGAGGCAAGACGACAGAACTTGATAGCAGCCCGAAAGGATCCACAGCCCCGCAACGAGGCGAACGCTAAGGAGCTGGAGAACGAGACTCTGTTGAATTGCACGAACACCATACCGACTATCGTACCGGCGAATCCTGAATCGTTCGTGTGAAAAAAAAAATATTCAAAAACCAACGCCAAAAAAACAAATAAAAATCCAGATTTCGAGTCTATTGAGATTGGGCAAAGTGCGACGAAGCTGGTGACACGAAAACATGGAACGCGCGTTACCGGCAACTGTGGTGTACCTGACAGTAAACGAGAAAGTGAGTGTCGTCCAAACTCAAGACGAGAAAAAAGAAAATCGTCATTATTTTTGTTCAATTTTCTTTTCTCCGTCGAATGCGAACCGCTCGTGTAAATAATCTTCATATTTGAGGCGAAAAAGGAACTCAACTACACGCAGGAGACTTGGAAGCCCGCGCGAGTGCGTCACCGAGTGAGCCGGTGCATTTGGAACTGAAAACATGTCGGATAAACAAGCGTAAAACTCAATCGTTCGTTGCCATTGACAGTACTCCTGTAAATAATAAACGCGGGTCGTTTAAAATTATAACGGAAGAAAAAAGAAGAAAAAAGTACGAAAAAAAATGCAATATTGTCTATTCTTTAATTTTAATCGTACGTAAGAGGATCTAATTATTTTTAGCATACGTATTTAGGAGCGTTAAGTACGAAACTCTCTCCTTGAGATCGCGCCTAGTGTCTATTTATTGGAATTTATTTATGAGAATAAATCTATTTCTTTATCGAAGAGGAACAATAAAATAAATACGAGAAAAAGTACTGCAGCGTTTGAAATTCGTTTTTTTTTTCAACTTGTCGAATTTTCGTCGTCAATAATGGTATATCGTTCGAGAATTTATCATTGCGAGTGTCGTCTTTTAAGGAATCTCAGGGGCATGATGCGATAATAATTTTTTTTACGAAAAAAACAAGATGCTTCAAATAATGTTTATTTAGCGAAAAATTTCGATGTTCATAAATTTGCATCGAATAATTACAATAAAATCGCATTAAAAAATGACAAGGTAAGAAAAAATTGTCACGTACTGACTAAAAAAAAAAATAAGCATACGATTTACGCATAATTCGTATATTCATAAATTTGCATAGAATAATTACAACAAAATCGCATAAAAAATGACAACGGAAGAAAAAAATTGTCACGTATCGACTAAAAAAAAATAAGCACAAATTTCACGCAGAAATCATTTTTTATTATCGTTACTCTTAAAAATTGCATAAATCTTCAACAAGTCATGAAACTCAATAATTTGAATTCCACAAAAAAGGGTAAAAATAAATGAAGAATTAAATTAAAAACCGAGTAAAAAGTGTGTTGAGAATGAAAAACTTTAAAATAAAAAAAATTGACTGTAAAATTGATTGAAAAATTTACAAAGACAAAATAACAAAAAAAGCAGCCAAATGAAAAATTCGATCGCAGAATTTCCTAAAAAAAATGGGGTAAAAAATAACTAGAAAGAAAACCAGGGGGAAAAATCGATTAAAAATGAGATTTTTTTTCAACCGTCGACAAAGTTCGCCCAACGAGGTAAGGAGGGGGGAGGGGTAGACGAGTACGGGACGATTCCTCCGAGTTGGCAACGACGCGAAGACCTTGGGGATAAACAATGGTAATAGGGTTGCATCCGATACATAATCGTATAGAGTGGGAGATTCATTTGTGAATTGGCGTAACCTTCTCCCCCGCATCCTGTGACAAACTGCAAATAGTTTGTCCTCTTGTTACGACAATTATCCTACGTCACGACGTAATAATAATTAATTAACTGCAATAATGACGGTACAATGGCGGCCCGAGGCTTACGATGGGGAAGTGCTTAGTTCGGAAAATGAGCGGGCGCCCTCCTGGCCTACATTCTACATTTTTTAAAATTCTCTACACCTATACGTAACAACCTCATTCCGATAGACAATAGACTGCCATTTATAGGGTAGGCTGGGGTCAATTGAAACGTTTTTGAGAAAATCGGTCGGTGTGACGTCATTTTATACCCTATCTGTTTGATAATGGGCTTTAATTATAGCTAGATTATCTAACTATATGATAGCATTATTGATTTTGCTTCTTATATGCCTTCAACTTAGGTAGAAGCTCTTCAGAAACCCTCGGAAAATGTTTCATTCGACCCTGTGCCGGGGTCAAACGAAACAGTGCATGGGGCTAGTTGAAATAAATGTTTCCAGCTGATTGAATTAAGGAGTAAGGCCACTGTAAATTTTTTGAAAAATCGATTTTTTTTTATTGGCTTAAAAAATAGTTTAAACCCTCTAGTTTAAAAATAGTTTAAATCCTTTTAACTTCTTTTTTTAATTTTTTCCAATAAAAAACTATTCGCAAAACTTTAAACGCGTTTTTCTCGAAACATGGTTTTTCAAAATGGCACGCAGCATAACTCGAACAATTTTCATTTTTTTTACTTGAAATTTTAACCAGATGTGAACATTTACATTATCTTGAGAATGTCGATCGGAATTTTCAAGAACTTTATTTATTGATTTTTTATTAACAAAAAACTTGCCGTTTTTTTCGTCAAAAATCAATTTTTTTTTCAAACGCACGCCAAATCCACAAAAATTGATACTTTTTAAAATCCGATCGACATTCTCTAGCTATAGCCCTCTAGATTAATGGTTTTTTTTTTGTTCTAGATTCAAAAGTGCACCAGTGGTGCTGCGTGCCGCGGAGCCCTGGAAGCAAAACATGTCCCGGGAAGATAGCTGTGGAACCGCCATTTTGTTTTTTTTTACTGTAAAAAAATGTTATAATAAAGTTTAATGTATGCCCGATATCACCATTAAAAGTTTTTTTTCAAATACCTTCAATTTCGGGAGCAAAAAATTAGTGAAAAAACCTTTTTTTTTGGGCCGTTACAGTGGCCTTACTCCTTAAAGTTCTACTGAATCCAGGTACTGTTAAGGGCGGGGTAAAGTATTAAAAAATGTTTTTTTTTCATTTTTTAAAATTTTTTAAATGAATGCATAATATATCAAGAATATTGTGTTAAAATTTCAAGTCGATCGGAGTAAAATTGACGAAGTTATGAGTATTTGAGCATCTATTGCTCCATGCCGTTCTCTTCTCTTCTGCGTTTTTCAAACCGTTTTTCTGAGACTTGTCATATTTGAAGTCCGTGTGCACGATAACTCAAAATCTACTGGACCAATCGCTTTGAAATTTTGCACAGTACTTCTTCACATAATTCACCAGGTATTGTCGAGAGCTTTTTTGTTTTTTTTTTAATAATTACTAATTTTTCAACAACAAATTAGCCGATTTTTTTTAGCGAAAATCGGGTTTTTGGCTCCCAAGTGCTACGAAAAATCGAAAAATCGAAAAAAAAAAATCCTCCCGTCATTACCTCGAGAAACATCTCCTTTAACAAATGCATTTTGATTTTTTTGTTTCAAATGATTCTGTTGCGAGTTATGGTGCACGCCGCAAACCAACTTTTTTTCGAGGCGCCTCCGGGGTTTAATTTTCACTCGCTCAATTTTGAATATTTTGCAATGCAAATTTAGGAGAATGTTGTTCAAATGTTACTTTATTATATGTAAATTTTTCAATAAACGAACACTATTCGTTACGACTTAAAAAATCTTAAAAACATGCCTTTTTTTCGCCAAATTAACTTTACCTCGCCGTTAACGATGTGTATAAAGTGATAAAGTATGTTTGTTGTGAATAAAATATACTTTTAAGGGGTTAGGCCACAGTCACGGGTATAAAATCATGTGCGAATTTAACAATTTTTTTCGTATGAAAAAGATGTTCACTCATAAAATTAATTACACATTTATTTAGTATGAATATCAAGCTGTTAGAATATATATATATTTTTTTCGATGTACAAAATAGTACGGTCATGGTGTCGCTGAAAAAAACCCGGAATCGGAGAAAATTAGAAGGCTAGTTTTTTGACAGGTGATTTTGTAGGTGCCGCGGGTGCTAAATCCAAGTTTGCCTAAAAATCGGGGTGTAGGGTTCTTTTTTAGGGGCTAAAAAGAGATGGGGGTGGATTAATGCCAAACTACAACCCTTACGAGGTCAGCGCCGTGAGACAAAATGTTCAGAAAAATCTGGGCTTTAGTTTTGTCCACAGCGCCGAAGACGTGGAATTTCATTTTGAGAGTGAAAAGTGGGGTGAAATTTTGAAAATTCGGTTTTAATGAAATAACTCTTTAGAAAAAAATCGCACGTTTTTTGTTCAAATGGGAACGTTGTAGCCCTTGAAAAAACGCGTCGATCGAGTATTCGATCATCACTCTCCGATAATATCTTCACCGCCAAAAAATGGTTAAAAAACCAAAAAAAAAATAGTTTATTGAGTAACTCAAAAACAATCGGTTTTTCGAGTATGGTTCAAATGTACGAAATGTATAGAATAATTTTCTCCATGTTTTCGTTGCTATGGATCACCCTTGAATTTTGATTTTCCAACCCCTCTCGGGGGTTGAACATTCAAAATGAAATTCTGGGAAAACTATTGACGGCACGAATTCGCCGCCGTGGAAGAATTTGTAGCTTGAACCCTCAGCTACATTTTTGTCCACAGCGCCAAACTCGTATCTCTTTAGTTTCGGTCAATAGTTTTCCCAGAATTTCATTTTGAATTTTCAACCCCTGAGAGGGGTTCGAAAAAGCAAAATTCAAAAGTTGTGCATAGGAACGAAAATATAGAGAAAATTATTCTCTACATTTCGTACATTTGAATCATCCCCGAAAAATCGATTGTTTTTGAGTTATTCGATAAACAATTTTTTTGTTAATTTTTCAACAATTCTTTTGGGGGTGAAGATATTATTGGAGAGGGTTGATCGAATACACGATCGACGCGTCTTTTCCAGGGCTACAACGTTTCCATTTGAACCAAAATTGTATGAATTTGTCCTAAAGAGTTATCGAATGAAAACTGATTTTTTAAAATTTCCCCCCACTTTTTCACCCCCAAAATGAACTTCCACGACTTCGGCGCTATGGACAAAAATAAAACCCGGATTTTTCTGAACATTTTATCTCCCGACGCCGACCTCGTGGGGGTTGTAGTTTGGCATTAAACCACCCCCATCCCCTAAAAAAACCCTACCCCCCCCATTTTTAGGCAAACTTGGTTTTAGCACCCGTGGCACTTACAAAATCACCTGTCAAAAAACTAGCCATCTTCTGATTTTTTCCGATTCCAATAAACAGCACGACTGTACTAAAATGGCCGACTACTAATATTTTCTTTTGTTATATATTTTTTAAGGGCTCCGCGGCGTGACATTTAGCATCCACACTTTTTGAACTAGAACAAAAAAAATTCTCGTCCATCTACATTAGAATACCTAGAGCAGTACGTACGGAATTTAAAAAATATTGTTTTATTCAAAAGTTGTAGGTATATGAATGAATTTTCAGTGAAAATTTTTGTATAAAACTGCTCATAAAATGAAAAGTTTTCGATTAATCAGAAATTCCGTACGTACTTCTCTGCGAAATGCAATTAGGAACATAACTTTTAAAGATGAAGTAAGTCGAGTGAAAATTGTTGAATTTATTTGTCACGCCAATTGAAAAAAGCTGTTTCGAGAAAAAACGAGTTTAAAGTTTTGCATTTGCCTCCGGCCGTGCCAGAAGTGGGCTTACATTATACGCTCAAAGTCGGTGAAAAAAAATGTTCTTGCTATAAATCGAATAGTAACTTATTCTTATGATGATAAAGCACCATTTTAGCGAAAAAAAAATTGATTTTTTGAAAATTCTACTGTGGCCTTACCCCTCAAACGAAATAATCAGCTTTGTTGCTTTTCATTCCAGTTTGAATATCACTGAAGGTATATTAAGGCTCTTCAATATTATTTTACTTTTCGGACGATTTTTTAGCATCTAAAGGATAAAACAAGATTTTGAAAACTTGCATGCATATGAGATGTTTGTTCGGAGTCAATAAAAAGGCGTTTCAATTGACCCCGAACCGTTTGTTTCAACTGCCCCCACACCCTAGCTTCTAATAATTTATCAAACAGCAAAAGACCCAAATGTTGCAGGTAGGTACTAACCACAATAAACTCAATCAGGATATTCCTAGTAATGATGATTGTGAACAACTCTGAAGAAGAAAGAATAGTTTTGGAGCAATACGTAAGATACTTAAGGGGAGATATACACCTAGGAGCCGGGAAAAAAATTTCATTTCAGTGAATTTTTTCAAGGATAACTATTTGAAATTTCGGATTGGGGTTTTAATTATCTAAAAGTATATACATTCAAAAATATGTTTAATTTTCTTTATTTAAAAATATCAAAAATATACAAGGATATTGTATGATCCTTGGAGCGTCGTAAAAAATATGCGTATACGGTACGCACTGGCGTTTCTTCAAAAATCTGAAGAAAAAAAAATCAAAAAGATTATTACATTAGATACTTTCATCTAGTACTTGTCATAGCCGATTTTAAAAATATCGATTTATGACAAAATGGCGGACGTTTCAACATAAATAGTGATTTTTGGGCCGAAAATTAGTTATTATTTTGCCTATAAAACAAAAACTAAGTAACGGAAAAAAAATCCTATGACAAGTACTGGATAATGGTGTATAGAATAACCACAAAAAACCTCAAGGCAATCGGTTCATTGGTTTTCGAGAAATTTTGGGTACCGATTTGAAAAACGTGGTTTTGAGAAAAACGCGTTTGAAAATTTGGGAATGAATAAATCATGAAATTTGTCAACTTACATGGAATCATCGATACCAGGCCCATAATGTAGGTCTTCTACGGTCGACGGAATATTCATAGCTTCTAAATCCTCGACCTCGACCATCTAGGTGTATATCTCTCCTTAATAGTAAAAAAACCTACTTTTTATGTCGAAAAAGCGATGCACCCACATAAAAATGTGGGACGCGAAATGAGCGACAGGTTTCGATACGCAAAGCAATCTCTCCCCCCCTTGGGGCCAGACTGCTGTCACTAACCCACTTCGAGTTATTCAACTTGTTTCATTTGACCCGTGTTTCTACCGACCCCAGCCTACCCTACCTTCCCCTAAAATTATCAGAGCACGCGTTCAAACGAAATTCAAAAAGAGGCATCCCTTTTGCTCTCAACCATTTATTTTTATTGCAATATTCGATAAAAATGAGTATAGACAAATTAGAAAGCACATTTGTGTAAGAAAAAACTAGACGTCACATTTGAAAAAAGAAAATGTTGAAAAAAATGTTGAAAATGTTAAAAAAAATAGCTTTAATTCCAATGAAACCCAGATTTCCATGAAACCAAATTTCAGACATAACACGATTCGGATTGTCACTGCGATCTTGTCCGTCGAAGATTCCTTGATCATTGGCATACAGTAAGTATGTATGTATATAAGTATTAAATTCAAAAAATGTTTCCGTACAGTGGGAAAATAATTCGATCTATTCAAGCGTCGCGAAGATTTCGCAACCAAATAATACATTCCTCTTTTCCGTGTTTACCATCTGAATGATTATTTTAGAAAATTGAATCGTTGGTGCTCGGCCAGCAAGCCCGGTTTTATTTCGTATACTTCCATTTAGCCCAGTCACTATGTACTTTTAACCTTGCAAAAATTCCGTTGACGCTTTTTTTTTGTTTTAATCATTGGGGGGGGAGGTAGTCTAAATTTAAAATGGCGACCAAATCCTCCATTTTGAATTTTATGAAAATTAGTTTTTCTTGAATAACTCGGCCATTTTCAATTTTTTAGTAATAATGGCAATGACTAAACTTGTAGGAAATTCAATTGCCTACAACTTTAGTTATTGCAGTTTTTCCTCTACGATCGATATTTTCCGAATTAAACCTGAAAAAAGATTTCGAAAAATCGAATCTGAGGCATCAAGAAATCAGAGAAAATTGAAGATAGAGGTTCAACATATGGTGCAGGAATCGTACATTGAAGATAAACTTGTGATTACAACGGAACTGCTAGCAAAATTGCAAACGCTTTTTTCTCGAAATGTTTTCCCAAACGGTGTACACGATTTCTTGACATCTAATGAACGGATTGACTTAAAACTTGGTACACTTATTCAGCGTAATAGTAGTTTAGTCTTGACCGACGTTTTTCCTCTTAACATATTTCTTTCATTAGTTATTAACAATAGTGATGTAAATTTTCCTCGAAAAATCGAAAAAAATCAAAAATTGTTTTTTCATTAATCAAACGTGATAATAGAAAAAAATCTCGGTCAAGTCTTAGCCAATATTATAAACTTTAAGAAAAAACTCGACATTTTTTTGTCAAATCAATCGGGTGGTCAAAATCAAGTACACCATTGAACTCATCACGTTCAAAGGTCCTCTACGAGATTGTTTATAACTTCTTAGATTATTAATATTTTCTAATGAAATTTGGCACACAACTTTGTTAATGTACATACAAATAAAAATCCATACGATTTTTCAATAATCATACTTATTCCTTCAAAATTATTTTCTGAAATAACCCCGATTTTCGGGTCATTACTGTCATCCCTTGAGAGGTAAGTAAAATAAATTGAAAGCAAAGATAAAAAATATAATGTTAGTGAGTTTTTGGAGTAAAAATATTATATGTTTAGAAGGGGGTCCCGAAGGGATTTTTTTCGAGAAACGGTGGAGAAAAAATTACACTCCACTGAGAGAAATATATAGTGTTCTCAACCATACTTCAACTATATTTTGTATTTTCCTGAGGGGTCAATAATATTTTATAGCCATAGTTACTGCCAAAAGTATAGTACTGCTTATCGCTATTTTAATAGTTGCATGAATTATGCACATATGTTAACCGCGATCACCAATATTACAAACATACGTTTGTTCTTCAATGCTATATAAAATAGCAGGTTTTCATAAAATGAATATTCCCTGACATTAAAAAATGTACTTCCCAAAGATTCTAATAGTGAACTGAAATATAAATACATTGTAATGAGTCAGAGATGTATACGGCCGTGTGGATGACAAGTTGATCGTGTGGATTCGGCTCCGGTCCGTTGATACATTGATTAAAAATGTTGCCTGTGATTTGCGGCGATGTTTATAGTGATTTGTACCATATTATAAGATACGACCTGCTATATGCGAATTGAGTGTGTTATTCAAGTGTTGGTACAAGGCATCAATGCCCGTCCACTAAATGCATAGACTATTTCATAAATCCAAAATAAAATAAAATACGCCGCCGAGAGATCTACCTCGTTGATTTTTTTTATTATATTGGGTTGGTAAGAAAGTCTTACGACACACAACATGAGTAAAATATAAAACCATTTTATTTTAACAGTGAACAATTATTCAGTAATGTATGCTCCCCCTGTATCTACAACTCGTGCCCACCGCTCTGGTAGACTTTGCACGCCTGCACTCCAGAATTCTTTGGGTCGTGAATTGAAAAAGTCGACCAGTGTATTTTTGAGATCCGCGACATCATCAAATTTTTCATCCTGTTAATAATTTTTTAAAGCTCGAAACAGATGGTAGTCGGTAGGTGCTAGGTCTGGTGAATACGGTGGATGCGGTAGAACTTCCCATCCCAGCTGCGAAATAGATTGCTATGTCATCTTAGCTACGTGGGGTCGAGCATTGTCGTGGAGAAGCCGAACTTGGAGACGTTTACGCCTTTTTTGTTTGATAATTTAAGCCAGCTTTTGCATTTGTGCAGAGTAAGTATTTGCATTTATCGTGGTGTTGGATGGGAGCAGTTCGTAATATAGCATGCCCTCAGAATCCCACCAACAACAGAGTAAAACTCTCTTCACTTCACGGGGCAGCTTAGGGGTCGGATCTGGTTTTTCTCCTTTCGGTAGCCATTGTCGCTTACGTGTGTAGTTAACATAAAGCACCCAGCTTTCATCTCCAGTGACTATTTCTTGAAGAAAATCCTTTCTGTGTGGACGTTGCAGGAGTGAAAGACAGATGGACATGCGTGTCGCTTTGTTTGATTCGCTGAGATCGTGTGGTATCCAAGAAGAAACAACTTTTCTGTATCCGAGATTTTGTAAATGTTGGAGAATCGTGGGATGGCTACAGCCGAGTTTGTAAGCTAATTCCCGTGAGGACGTATTAGGCTTTGCCTTTGTAAGTGCTCGTAGTTCTTCATCGTCAACAGTTGATTTCCTGCCGGACCTAGGTTTGTCTTCAAAAGATGTATCGCCAGAACGGAAACGCTGGTACCAACGGGATATCGTTGAATGATGAACTACGTTGGCCTTGAACACACTACACATATTAGCGGCTGCGGTTCTTGCAGAACGCCCTTGTAAAAATTCGTAATATGCAATCGATCAAAGTGCACTATGATCCATCTTCGCTCGTATTGTCTGCGCGGAACAACTGACTCGCTTATATACCCTACGGCATGGAAGGTTCTAGACTAGTCTTGAATATACTACTCTCGAATGTTGTAGAACTTCGTTAGAAGAAAACATATTTTAATCGAAAGGAAAGTGTCGCAAAACTTTCTTACCAACCCAATAATTCGCCATTCCCTGATCTCCTGTAATAATTTATTTCAAAGAAAATATTTCGTCTAATGGGAATCGAATCTAGAACCAACTGCCTACCTTCTGCCTATCCTACGCACGCTGCCACTACCGAGTACTTTCGGCATCTTCAGCACAATTATCTGAGGATTTTTAGGCAAATTTTTCACTTTCCAAAAATTTGCCTAAAAAATCGTCAAATAATTGTTAATCACAAATGAACTATGAAATATTTTTTAAAAAACCCTACGTACTTCCATAGACGATGTATTTTTCAAGATATATTGAACATCTCATGTGAATCAGTTGAAAATTGTCTGAGCTGTTTCCGGCCAACTTAAAAAAATGCAGTTTTGAGATAAACGCTGCACAACCGCCATTTTGAAATTAATCGCTTCAAAAAAAGTATTGTATACAGTCACTGATATGTATGATAAACAGCTTTTTTGTAATCTCGATTTATTTTGTAGTTTTTCTGAAAAAAAAATCTCCAAAAAGCCTATTTTTTCCGCCTCTAGAGTGGCCTAAGGCCTTAAATGGATTTTTGGCGCTTCGCAATAGTTTTGTACCATATAATAGTTACTTATACCATATTATATGATACGACCTGCTAAATGCATAGTAATGTGTGTTCTCCAAGAACAGAAGGTGAACTACAAGTGCGGTGACTGAACGAAACCTAACGTACAGTATGCAACATTAGTATTTGTACGCCGGTTTTGTTACAGCACTGTATTACCCATATCTATATTGTCAACCTTTTTCAACACTCCCCCCAAATCGCATGTTTAGGCATATTTTTCGCTTGCAGTCGTGTTGAGGAATCGTCACAATGTAAAATTTTTGAAAAATCGATTTCTACTGAATTATCGGATAGACAATTATAAACATGCTGTTAAATTTTTGGAGGAAATTCGAACACCTTTCCTTGGATCGATTTGAAATTTTGATAGTAGCTTCACAATTACATTCACAAGTTACATAGATTAAATGTAAACTTTTTTTTATAAACAATTTACTGCTTATTTTTTGGGCAAAAAATCGATTTATTTCTTTCAAAGTGCGCCATTTTGTCATAATTTGATTTAAAAAAATCCCTACGTAGTCCCATAGCTAATAATATATAGATTATATTTTTTTGGTTTTTGTTCCCGGTCTTATACTTTACGAAAAAACCGTCCTCCCGTGAAGTTATTTATAAAAAAAAAAAACCATTTTTCAAGATGGGCTCTGTCGCCGCCATTTTGTACGAAAATTACAATATTTTTTTTAAATACTTTAATATGTGTTAAATAAACTCTCTCAAAAGAAATCCTATTTCTATTCTCATACTTCCAAAATAAATTGTCGAAGTAAAGCTTTATTTTCTGCCGCTAGAGTGGTGTTATCCCTTAAGGGGTAGGGCCACAGTAGAAATTTAAAAAAATCGATTTTTTTCCGCTAAAACGGTGCTTTATCATCATAAGAATAAGTTACTGTTCGATTTATAGCAAGAACATTTTTTTCACCGATTTTGAGCGTAAAACGTAAGCCCACCTCTGGCACGGCCATAGAGTACCTAAAACTTTCAACGAGTTTTTCTCGAAACAGCTTTTTTCCGATTGGCGTGACAAATAACTTCAACAATTTTCACTCGAACCACTTCAAATTTGAAAGTTATGTTCCTAATTGCATTTCGCAGAGAAGTACGTACGGATTTCTGATTGAGGGGCCAGTCCACTTTGAAAATTTCAAAAAATCGAAATCAAGCAGGACTTGAAGAAATCGACGATGATGACCAATCAGAAGGGATTTTGTATGATGCAGGAATTGCCGATTGAGTTCAGGTAAGAGTTTTTCATAGTATAAACTTCAAACGCGTTTTTTTCGAAACAACGTTTTCAAAATCTAGCTCCGTCGTATCTCTAAAACGAATAAACCGATTCTCTTGAAATTTGAACCACATATTGTAAACATGATTCGCAACAAGATGACCCCCATGGTTTTAAAATTTTGATTTTTACTCTTTTTTTTACGAAAAACTGCGAAAATACGCGTTATTTCTACTTTTTCGTTTTTCATCTGCCATTTTTTTTATTTTTTGTTAAAACTTTATATCTGAGGGTCATTTTGTAGCTGGTGTCATACTGAATCTAATGGACTTTGATTTTTTTGTTTCAGACAAGCCGTTGCCGAGTTGTGATGGAGCTACCTAGCCCACCTATTTTTGAGGCGTTACGTTAAACTATAATTTTTGTACTTAAAAATGAATAAAAACGAATTAATTTTTTTTAAATGTATTTCAAGACTTTATTTATCAAGTCCAACAACATTTATATTCATATCTTTTATAAAATCCTCAAAAAAAAAATCGCCAATATAGCCTTTTTTCGTGGCTCCAAAGTGGACTGGCTCCTTAAGGGGTAAGGCCACTGTAAATTTTTTGAAAAATCGATTTTTTTTTATTGGCTTAAAAAATAGTTTAAACCCACTAGTTTAAAAATAGTTTAAATCCTTTTAACTTCTTTTTTTAATTTTTTCCAATAAAAAACTATTCGCAAAACTTTAAACGCGTTTTTCTCGAAACATGGTTTTTCAAAATGGCACGCAGCATAACTCGAACAATTTTCATTTTTTTTACTTGAAATTTTAACCAGATGTGAACATTTACATTATCTTGAGAATGTCGATCGGAATTTTCAAGAACTTTATTTATTGATTTTTTATTAACAAAAAACTTGCCGTTTTTTTCGTCAAAAATCAATTTTTTTTTTCAAACGCACGCCAAATCCACAAAAATTGATACTTTTTAAAATCCGATCGACATTCTCTAGCTATAGCCCTCTAGATTAATGGTTTTTTTTTTGTTCTAGATTCAAAAGTGCACCAGTGGTGCTGCGTGCCGCGGAGCCCTGGAAGCAAAACATGTCCCGGGAAGATAGCTGTGGAACCGCCATTTTGTTTTTTTTTACTGTAAAAAAATTTTATAATAAAGTTTAATGTATGCCCGATAACACCATTAAAAGTTTTTTTCAAATACCTTCAATTTCGGGAGCAAAAAATTAGTGAAAAAACCTTTTTTTTTGGGCCGTTACAGTGGCCTTACCCCTTAATAGAAAACTTTTCATTTCATGAGCAGTTTTATACGAAATTTTTTACCGAAAATTCATTCAAATACCTTCAACTCAATTTAAATACCTACAACTTTAGAATAAAACAATATTTTTTAAATTCCATACGTACTTTTCTAGGTATTCTAATGTACACTGACGAGAATTTTTGTTTTTTGTTCTAGATAAAAAATTGTGGATGCTAAACTTCACGCCGCGGAGCGCCTAAAAAAAGATAACAAAAGAAAATATCAGTAGTCGGCCATTTTATACATCGAAAAGAAAAAATATATTTTCTAACAGCTTGATATTCATACTAAATAGATGCCCGGGAAAAAAAGTTCATATCTGAATATATCTGAATCATATGTGTAGAATCAGATATGATCAGACAAGAAAAATGGCCATATCTGTTCATGTAGTGTCATGACAGATCATGTATGCTTATATCTGAGCATGTATGATCATATCAGAGTCATTTTGATAATTTTGAGAGCAGACCCGTCCATATCGCAGCAGGTCTGACCAGATCCAATCCCCAGGCGAGATCTGATCTTGTTGGACCAGAACTGATTTTATTGGGCCAGATCTGATCATGTCAGGTAGATCTCATTTTATTGTGCCAGATCTGATCATGTCAGGCAAATCTAATCTTATTGAACCAGATCTGTCTGTCCGTATAAGAATAAAATACCGTGGATCCCAGTAGACCTGGACATCTATGAACAATAGACCTGTCCATATGATAGAATCATAGTTCATCTGAACTATCAGACCAGGCATGACTTCGACTATATCAGAGCAAATCTTACCCTGTTGAGACAGATCAAATCTTGTTAATGCAGTCATGAAGATATTAAAATGTTTACATATACAGAGCGGGGTTATTAACACGTCATCACTTGACGTGTTAATAATTAATAATATTATAGTAACTCACATGATCACATAGAATACAGTCAGGTGAGGTGCCATATCTGATCGGATATGGTCTGATATCCTCATATATCGTTTCATATATTCAGATGTTTTCATGTGTGAACAACCGAACTGCATATACGACAAGGTATGAGTGTATAAGACTTCGTATATTTTCCAGGTTTGGTATCGTATCTGATGGGATAAAATTTTATACGAACGTGCCTGCTCATATATCACATCATATATGTTCAGATATGGTTTCACGCTGCCAACTCGCCTTGGTACCAGACCAGATAAAAACATATATGAGATCTATATAGCGGAGGCTGGTACCGTATTTGATCGGATATGATCTTATACGAACGGATACGTTCACATATCACATCATGTATGTTCAGGTACGAATTTACGGTACCAACTCGCCTTGATACTTAGCCAGGTATAAACAGATATAAGTTCATATATGGTCAGGCCAGATACTGTATTCGATCAGATATGATCTTCTATATGCATATGTGATGTGGAATATGATCAGACCTAATCATATATGATACTGTAAAATGTCAGATATAAATATATATGATACATGTATGACAATATCTAAAACATATATGACAATATCCACTCAGACATGAACTTTTTTTCCCGGGTGTGTAATTAATTTCATGAGTGAATCACCTTGTCATACGAAAAAAAATTATTAAATTCGCACACGATTTTACTCCCGTTACTGTGTCCTAACCCCTTAACCATATTACGATTTCATTGTCGATAAACTAAAACGAATTTCACCACCGCCTCTCTCACCGTCAGCGTTTTTGTCGCAAATACCATGGGACTTGTCTCCAGAGGAAGGAAAATAATAACGCGAGAAAGAAAACGAGAAAAACTCGTGCGATTTTAAGAGGTTGAACATTCGCGATCGATTGGCAATCAATCGCCAATGGCCCGTTGGCCCTATGACCGCGAGTGGGGCGTTCTATTTGGGGCTCGTGTCCCGATAGTACTATAGTGCATAATGAGAATCGCAACACAGCTCATCGTACACTTGTATCGACTTGTAAGAGAGGATGATGCCAATCGGGCACAAGTAGGAAACAGCAGACACGACAACGACGTGAGAGGAAGCAACGCGTGAAAGAGGAAAACGAGGAGGAGGAAGCTAACGAGCGAGAAAATCAAAAAAATAAAAGCCCCGAGAAAAACTCAAAATCGGAGCAATTTTTTCGCACGTGATATTTTGGGCTTTTTTGTTTTTCGTCGGTTCGAGGGCGTGAGATAAAAAAAAAGAGCAGGGACTCGAAGGTGGTGCTGATAGTGGCGGTGGTGGTGGTGGGTGACTGTGTTTGAAGGTGACCTCCCCGTCGCGAAGGAGCAAGGATGGCAGGGGGCGATCCTCTCTCGGAATTGGTCTCCGTTGAGTTCGAAGTATACGGCAAAGTACAGGGTAAGTTTCGAATAATCGCGAAAAAAAATCAAAGGGACCATCTTTTTTCTTATCGGGCATTGGTCAATTATTCGAACCCACAATTACCATAGTGACAGCTAATTGTGATTGTTCTACTTTTTTTTTCGAAATTCTTTCCGTAGATTCAGTCTTCTAATTTTTCTTTTATCTCCGGTTTTGAAATTTTTTAATCGAAAATGAAATTCAGTCTTCTAATCTGTCTTTGATCTCGTGTTTTGAAATTATTACATCGAAAATACGATGATTTTTCGAAGATTGGAATTGTTTATAAATTTGGAAGAATATTATTTGAATTTTTGACCTGATCTTCAATCGAATTAGAAGATTGTGACTGGAATAAAATTTTCAAGCTTGATAATACTCTTGAAAACAAAACCCAAACGGACCTGGGGAAATTAACAGATAAACAGGATTTTTTTTATAATGAATCTCGTTACTTTCGATATAATTGGAATTCATTTAAGTCACGAAATTCATCAATGTGCGTTGGACGTTGTGAGAAAAGTTTTTTTATAACTTTTTAATTTTATTTCATAAAACGATCCTATGAAAATTATTCGAAAATTATTAGTAGGAAAGGGAGAAAAGAGATAAATATTGAAAACTATTGAACACCGGGAGAAATAAAAGTCATTTTCGATGACAAACAAAGAAATTTATAGAAATTAATTGGAAGACTTGGTGTAAACTTAAAATTGTTTTTCTGTCAAAGCACTTTCTCTCTCTCTCTCTCTCTCTTTCTCTCTCTCTCTCTCTCTCTCTCTCTCTCTCTCTCTCTCTCTCTCTCTCTCTCTCTCTCTCTCGTAAAAAAACTGTTCCACCATAATCTCCACGCTTATTCACCTCTGCTCTTCTCTCCCGTACAGGCTGTTATTTTCCAAAATTCACGAGAGACCTCTGCAGCGAGCTCGGCATCGTTGGCTGGGTGAAGAACAGTAAAAGTGGCACGATCATGGGAAAGATGCAGGGCCCAAAACCCTACGTCGATCAAATGTGAGTTTCAAATAACACAAGAAACCCAAACTCGTGTCTGTCGAACTACAAAAAAAACGAATTAATGTGAGTCATCGAATCAAAAGAGAAAAAACAACATTTAAAATTCCCCATAAGGGGAACTAGTATAGTTTTATCAATCAAAGTAAACGTGAAAAAATTGAGAAATATTTTACCGAGGAAAAATTCTTAGAGTGTTTTTATTTCATGGCACCGAGGTTTCATATGGTCCCTTAAGATCGAGTAAGAAAATTATTGTAAAATTATCTTCAGTAGATATTGCTCATTACATATAAAAATAAAAATATAATATTAGCATATTGTTATATAATAGCAGTATAATAATAATAATTATACAACAATATAGCACTCACTTTATTATATGCACGTTTAATATACAGCAATATATATATATATATATATATATATATATTGCTTTGAAGGTTTTGGAGCATAATACAATAACAATTTTATGGACAATTACCCATAAAATTATTATGGTTTTTATGGATAACATTTTTATGGATAATAATGATTATATATATATATATATATATATATATATATATATATAAAATCACTATTATCCATAGAATTATTATTCTATTATGCTCCAAAGCTCCAACTATCCTAAACGAAAAAAGAGCGTTAGAAATTCGAAAGAATAACGGGCAGGTCTCTCGCGAGGATCTTTTCGTCGGCACTCGTCGGTAGCTGGCTGCGCGAAACGCGACCTCGGTACCGAAATGGTTTTAGCGTTAGGTCGAAGCCATTAGGTCAAAGACTGACTTTAATAGCGAACTTTAATGGAGTAATGAGCTGGTGCATGACGATCGTCCCGTCTCTCTCTCTCTCTCTCCCTCCGTCTCTCCTTCTCTCTGTGTCTTGCTCGCGTTCACCAAGCAGTCCTCAAATTACTTTTGAAGATGCGAGACAGCGTGTGATGGTAAACGCCTACCACGCGAGAAGTCCCTTGAAGGATGGTGATGACGACAGCGACGACGACGATGATGATGATGATGATGATGATGATGATGATGATGATGATGGTGACGATCATGCACTCGTGGGTGTTGCTTTTTCGCACCCTCTCTCTCTCTCTCTCTCTCTCTCTCTCTCTCTTTCTCTCTCTCTCTCTCTCTCTCTCTCTCTCTCTCTCTCTCTCTCTTTGTTGGCGCTGTACGAACTAAAAAAAGAATATTGTGTCAAAACAATCTCGTGTAGGTTGAGCACAAACGAAAGCAAAGTATTCAATTGTGCCGCGATTATTTCCAAGAGAACAAGAGGGTCGCAGACCCACTGATCCATTTGAAATGCGTCGCACCTTCGTACTCGTGAAGCACGTCTCAATTTATCTCGCCTCGATCGGCTCAATCGAGATAATTTAATTGACTTTGTTTTCTCTTCTATTGGATACGGCGACGCATCTTCGACGGGACGTCCGCGTGGACGTCCGCGCGTTTTTTTTGCGACTGAAATTTAGCAGGGTGTTGCTCCGTTTAAGGGGCTGTACCCGTGTGAACGCTGAAAATTTGGCTGATTTTCGAGAATTTTTCGGAAGCAAAGTACTCAATTGAATGTTTCGGAAAATTACGAATATATTTGGCTATATTTGACCTGTATTACATAATTTTTTCATAGAAAAATATTGAGATCCAAGCGACTTATGGGCTGCCTTCGGAGGCGCCAAAAAAAGTTCCTCCACTGTTGACATGATTCCGGCCGATTGAGTAGCTGAACCCGAAAAAGGAAAAAATGTCGTTAAACTGGAAGGTATTTCCTGTACAATGACGTAGGATTTTCGAAAAATATCAAAATCTAACAAAATGGCGTAGTTATGGAAAAAAGTCTGTTTTCTTGCCTATAAAATGCTCGTTTTTTTCCATGCCAAATCGTCAATTTTCATCCAATCGAAAATATCCTACGTCATCGTAGAGTAAATATATTCAAGAGTACTCAGTTCAAATTTCAAGTCAATCGGATAATTGCTCTTTGAGTTACAATGTCAGCAAATGTGAAAAATCTCATTTCGAGAAAAACGCGTTTAAAGATTGCTCGTAGTTAGATATACGGCTTCGAAATTTTTACAGGATAGTCTTCAAAGTATAAACTGTCGAAAAAGGCAAAAAACCGATTTTTTGAAAGTGTCACACTGGTATAGCCCCTTAAGGGAGGGAAATCCCTATGGGCGCCCGAAAATGAGTCATTTTTCATGATTTTTTTTTTCAAAGGCGGGGAAATAATCTCATTATTTTAAAATTTTGACATTATCTTATTACAACTTTCAAGTGTAAAAAAAATTATTTTTGTGACAAAACAAAATCGCGATGTCTAGGCGTCTTTTGAAAAACTGCTCATGTTATAGCTCAAAAAGTGGTTCATCGATCTGGCTGAAATTTTGAGAGGTTTCTCACTATAACATTATTGGAAGGATATACCTAAAGTTTTAAGGTTACCGCGTAAATGAATTACCTTTTTGGAGTAAAAATTGTCGAGAAAATGGTCAAAAATATGACAATTTGATTACAAAGCCTACTTAATTTTTAACGTTATACTTTTTGATATTTTTATAGGTATGTCCTTCCAACAATGTTATAGTGAGAAACCTCCCAAAATTTCAGCCAGATCAATAACTTTTCGAGCCATGAGCAGTTTTTTCAAAGACGCCTAAAGGAACACCTTATAACGTCGCCATTTTGTTTTGTCAAAAAAAGAAAGCAGCATTTTTAACACTTGAAATTTGTAATAAGATAATGTCATAATTTAAAAATGATGCGATAATTTTATCAGCTTCAAAAAAAAATTCATGAAAAATGACTCATTTTCGGGCGTGTAAAGGGATTTCCCCCCTTAAGGGATTAAGCTGCCGTGACGACCCGAAAATGAGGGTTATTTGAAAAAGTTAATTTTGAGAGAATAAGTAAGATTGAAAAATCGTTTGGACATTCCTTTGTATGTAGGGAGTCCCCCCCGTGGCGGACACCTAAGGTTTTCAGACAATGAAAAAAGGGATGTAACTTTATTTATGAAATAACAACGTCAACAAACTTGAAAACCAAAATAAATGAACAAAAATGGGTAATTCTTTAGATAAGTGACTATTCCGAAAACTGAACCTATCATTTTTTTGTTGCTATTTTCTCATTTATTGGGTTATAAATGACGATATTCAGTCGGGGGAAGCTGAAAACTTAAACAAACCCAATATAGGCGTCGAAATGTTCAAAAATGACTTATTTTATGACGTGTTTCCGCGAACTTCAAAACTCCATAACTTTTTATGGGGGGATGAATTTCAACTTCTCCCCACTGAATATCATCATTGATAACCCAATAAATGAGAAAGTGAAAGAAACAAAATTTAGGCTCATTTTTTCGGAAAAATCACTTATCTAAAGAATTACCCAAAAATGTATATCTTCATAATCTCTGCATAAACATATTTAAAAACTTGAATCAAACTTCGGTGAAACGTTGCGACGTGCCGAAATAGTACGAGTGTTCGACGCTAGGTGCCGTCTGGCGTTACGGGACTTCCCCGTACAGTAAGGCGTTACCCCCACTTGTAGCGCAAAAAAAAGGCCTTTTTCATGAATTTTTTTAAAGAAAACTACAAAACTTTTTTAATCGATCAATATACCATATTAAAGAACACATCTTGAAGAACTTTCAGTAATTTTTTTATTGAAAAATATTACATTGCTTAGTGGCAAATGGCCGTCAATGAAATAATGTTTTTATATACACGGTTTGCGGTGACCAACATTGCGGCGAAGTGGATCATCTGAAGAAAAAAATGCGGATGGATTTAGTCAAATATAAGCATAAACTAGTCTTTAATCGAAGGATTTTAAAAAATATTCATTTTTCACAAAATGGCGGACAGTCAAAGTTAATGGTTCGATTTTAACGAAAAAAAAACGGCCGTTTTTTGGCTATAAAACGGCCATTTTTTTCGAAAAAAAAAATCGAACGATAAAGACTACATTTTTATGTATTAAATAAGCCTGCAAAATTTCAAGAAGATCGGTTCATTAGTGTTCGAGTAATCTTGGTCACCGACTTCAGAAATGCCATTCTGAGAAAAACGCGTTTAAAGTTTCAATTTCCGGTCGTTTACACAACGGATTCTTCTCTTTCAACGCTCATATCTCAGTCAATTTTGTTCGGATCGACTTGAAATTTTCAGGACATATTCTCAGATACTTATACTTCAAAAAAATGCAATAAAATAATCGATTTTTTCAAAATCGCAAGTGGGGGTAACCCCTTAACAAAGTTGTGTACCAAATTTCATTTACGAAAAAGATCGATTTTTCAAGAATTTTTCTTCAGACGACCTTTAAATCTATTAACGTAAACATTCGTACACATATTATGGTAACTTTTAACTGTATTTTAACATTTTTTATTTGCGAAAATAATTATTTTGAAAGCTGCTATAGCTGATCTCCGGAAGCACCTCTATGAATCAGGGATCATCTAATATGAAAGAACCAAAAATATTTCCTTAATATAATGGATTATCTTGTAATTGATCGAAGGAATAAGCGAAATAATAATGTTTGACAAAATGGTGAGTTCTCCAAAAAAAAATTTCGATTTTTGACAAAATTTTAGGCCTTAAATTGTTTATAAAATGGAAAATATTTATCGGTGAGAACAAAATCTTCGATTAATTACTAAAAAATATACTTGAAAAGATTGTGTTAAAATCCGAGACTGATCGATTCAACCGTTTCCGAGAAGTCTTGCTCACCGACTTTAAAAACACAGTTTTGAGAAAAACGCGTTAAAAATTTTTAAAGCACTTTCCATATAGTCAAAAAAACAATTACAAATGTGCGTGTAACTTCGAGAATATTCGCCGGATTGACAAGAAATTTTCCGTGTGTGTACTCAAATATATGTACGTTACGAAAAAAAAAATTCAAAAAATCGATTTTTCGAAAATTTTAACTCTATATAACCCCTTAAGGGGTACATTTTTGTGAATTTCAATTCATTTTTGTGAATTTGTTCAAGAAACACTATTTTTAATTTCGGCTTGGGGTTTTAATTATCTAAAAGTATATACATTCAAAAATATGTTTAATTTTCTTTATTTAAAAATATCAAAAATGTACAAGGACATTGTATGATCCTTGGAGCGTCGTAAAAAAATCTGCGTATACGGTACCCACTGGCGTCTCTTCAAAAATCATCTGAAAAAAAAAAACCAAAAAGATTATTAAATTAGATACTGTAATCTAGTACTTGTCATAGCCGATTTTGAAAATATCGATTTATGACAAAATCGCGGACGTTTGAACATAAATAGTGATTTTTGGGCAAAAAATTAGTTATTATTTTGCCTATAAAACAAAAACTAAGTAACGGAAAAAAAATCCTATGACAATTACTAAATAATGGTGTATAGAATAACCACAAAAAACCTCAAGGCAATCGGTTCATTGGTTTTCGAGAAATTTTGGGTACCGATTTGAAAAACGTGGTTTTGAGAAAAACGCGTTTGAAAATTTGGGAATGAATAAATCATGAAATTTGTCAACTTACACGGAATCATCGATACCAGGCCCATAGTGTAGGTCTTCTACGGTCTACGGAATTTTCGTAGCTTCTAAATCCTCAACCTCGACTATCTAGGTGTATATCTCTCCTTAAAACTATTAATAACTGAAGACGTTATAAGCAATCTCGTGAAGGGCCTTTGAACGCGCGAGGCTTAACGGTGTACTCGATTTTGGCCACCCGGTTGATCTGAAACGAAAAAAACCAGTTTTTTTCTTAAGGGGTAAGGCCACTGTAACGGCCCAAAAAAAAAGGTTTTTTCACTAATTTTTTGCTCCCGAAATTGAAGGTATTTGAAAAAAAACTTTTAATGGTGTTATCGGGCATACATTAAACTTTATTATAAAATTTTTTTACAGTAAAAAAAAACAAAATGGCGTTTCCACAGCTATCTTCCCGGGACATGTTTTGCTTCCAGGGCTCCGCGGCACGCAGCACCACTGGTGCACTTTTGAATCTAGAACAAAAAAAAACCATTAATCTAGAGGGCTATAGCTAGAGAATGTCGATCGGATTTTAAAAAGTATCAATTTTTGTGGATTTGGCGTGCGTTTGAAAAAAAAAATTGATTTTTGACGAAAAAAACGACAAGTTTTTTGTTAATAAAAAATCAATAAATAAAGTTCTTGAAAATTCCGATCGACATTCTCAAGATAATGTAAATGTTCACATCTGGTTAAAATTTCAAGTAAAAAAAATGAAAATTGTTCGAGTTATGCTGCGTGCCATTTTGAAAAACCATGTTTCGAGAAAAACGCGTTTAAAGTTTTGCGAATAGTTTTTTATTGGAAAAAATTTAAAAAAGAAGTTAAAAGGATTTAAACTATTTTTAAACTAGAGGGTTTAAACTATTTTTTAAGCCAATAAAAAAAAATCGATTTTTCAAAAAATTTACAGTGGCCTCACTGCTTAAAATAGATAGTATTGGCTAAGACTTGACCGAGCTTTTTTTATTTATCGGGTTTCAGTCATAACAAAAAAAAAAATTGAATGTGTTTTTCGATTTTTCAAGATAAAATGACATTATTATCGTTAATAACTAATGCAAAAAAAATGTTAGGCAGAAAAACGTCGGTCAAGACTAAACTACTATTACACTGAATAAGTGTACCAAATATCAAGTCAACCCGTTGATTGAATGTCGAGAAATCGTGTACACCGTTTTGAAAAACTTCGTTTCGAGAAAAACGCATTTAAATCGTTGCAATCATAAGTTTACCTTCAATCTGCGATTCCTTCACCGTACGTTGGACCTTCCTCGTCAATTTGAGTTGCCTCAAGCGTTGATTTTTTGCCATTTTCGCATTAGCCTAATCCCTTAAACGAGATTATTGAAAATTACAATTGAATGTGGATTCTCCCAATGATTATTTCGATTTCTCGAAGAATGAGCGTTGGCCTCGTTATCGATAAGAGTGTGAACAACGTTGGGCGCGGGTGTGCGTGCGGTCAGCGGATAATCTCAGGGCCCTCAAGGTTGCCCAACGAGAAACAGCGTATTGTGCCAGGCTCTGTCTCAAATCAAATTGCCTGGCTTGTCCCCAATTGGAAGTTTGCGTCGCGAGTGATCGTCGAGATATTTCAAGAACAAAATAGAAGCTCTTTTTCGCCCCGCACGGTTGCAACTTATCTTCTATTTCGTCCACTCGAAGGTCTCTCTCTCTTTCTCTCTCGCTCTTTCTCTCTCTCTCTCTCGCTCTTTCTCCCAAACTGAGCTATATCAGAGATAAAGCAGACGTAATTATTGCCAATTCTTTCGCCAACTTTCGACCGCAATTTCGCCAAGTCGAGCATAATTTCGTCATTTTCAAGATTTATCGCAAAAGTAACATCGACACACGTCGCTCAGGTGAAAAACTGCCAAAAATGAGTATTACATAAATACGTAGACAATATACAAGTGAGAAAAGAAGTCAGGCACGTGGCAAAAAATTCCACTCGAACTCTTCTCTCAAAAAAAAAAAACAATTTGGCACGTTTTGTGCCCCATTAAAAGAAAAAAATGTATCCTATTTTTACTGAATGAAAATAATTAACCCTGCCTTTCCTACTCAACCAATATTCCCTTAAGGGGTTAACCACTCTAGAGGCCGAAAAATAGGCTTTTCGGGGATTTTGTTTCTCAGCAAAATTACAAAATAAATCGTGATTACAAAAAAGGGTGTTTTTCATACATATCAGTGACTGTATACAATTATTTTTTTTTAAGCGATTAATTTCATAATGGCGGCTGTGCAGCGTTTTTTCCCAAAACTGCATTTTTTACGTTGGCCGGAAACATAACTCAGAAAATTTTTAACCAATCACTTGAAATGTCGAATATATCTTGAAAAATACATTGTCTATGGAAGTACGTAGATTTTTTTTTTATATTGCACAGTTCATTTGTTATTAACAATTATGCAACGATTTTTGAGGCAAATTTTTCACTTTCCAAAAATTATCGTAAGATAATTGTTAATAACAAATGAACTATGCAATATAAAAAAATCCTACGTACTTCCATAGACAATGTATTTTTCAATATATATTCAGCATTTTAAGTGAATCGGTTGAAAATTGTCTGAGTTATGTTTCCGGCCAACTTAAAAAATGCAGCTTTGGGATAAACGCTGCACAGTCGCCATTTTGAAATGAATCGCTCCAAAAAAATTATTGTATACAGTCACTGATATGTATGATAAACACCCTTTTTTGTCATCTCGATTCATATTGTAGTTTTTCGAAGAAAAAAAAATCCCCAAAAAGCCTATTTTTCAGCCTCTGGAGTGGCCTAAGGCCTTAAGGCGTCTGACCAGGAAAAGAAGTTTATGCCTGAGTGGATATGTTCATACATGTTTCAGATATTGCCATACATGTATCAGATATATTTATATCTGACATTTTACAGTATCATATATGATTAGGTCTGATCATGTTGCACATCACATATGCATACAGAAGATCATATCTGATCAAATACATTATCTGGCCTGACCATATATGAACTCATATCTGTTTATATCTGGCTAAGTACCAAGGCGAGTTGGTACCGTAAATTCGTATCTGAACATACATGATGTGATATGTGAACGTATCTGTTCGTATACGATCATATCCGATCAAATATGGTACCAGACTCCGCTATATAGATCTCATATATGTTGTTATCTGGTCAGGTACCAAGGCGAGTTGGCAGCGTGAAACCATATCTGAACATATATGATGCGATATATGAGCAGGCACGTTCATATAAAATTTTATCCCATCAGATACGATACCAAACCTGGAAAATATACGAAGTCTTATACACTCATACCTTGTTGTATATGCAGTTCAGTTGTTCACACATGAAAACATCTGCATATATGAAACGATATATGAGGATATGAGACGATATCCGATCAGATATGACACCTCACCGATGACTGTATTATATGTGATCATGTGAGTTACTATAATATTATTAATTATTAACACGTCAAGTGATGACGTGTTAATAACCCCGCTCTATATATGTAAACATTTTAATATCTTCACGACTGCACTAACAAGATTTGATCTGTCTCAACAGGGTAAGATTTGCTCTGATATAGTCGGAGTCATACCTGGTCTGATGGTTCTGATAAACTATGATTCTATCATATGGGCAGGTCTATTGTTCATAGATGTTCAGGTCTACTGGGATCCACGGTATTTTATTCTTATACGGACAGACAGATCTGGTCCAATAAGATTAGATTTGCATGACATGATCAGATCGGGCCCAATAAAATCAGATCTACCTGACATGATCAGATCTGGCCCAATAAAATCAGATCTGGTCCAACAAGATCAGATCTTGCCTGGGAATTGGATCTGGTCAGACCTGCTGCGATATGGACGGGTCTGCTCTCAAAACAATCAAAATGGCTCTGATATGATCATACATGCTCAGATATAAGCATACATGTCACAACACTACATGAACAGATATTGCCAATTTTGTTGTCTGATCGTCGTTGTCCCAGGTGTTACCCGGTCATGTCACATCAGAAAAAAAAATCAGCTCATTCGCGAGTAGTGGTCGCTACAATGTAGCGTAGTGGTTTTTTTCGCGACAATTAAAAAAATTATGGTGAGCCGAAGAAAAAAATTTGTATTTTTCACTGAAATTTTTCGAGCAAAAACAATAATAATAAAACAAAAACTAATCAAGTTATCGCAAAAATACTACGTGACATTTTAGACAATGTATCTAAAAGTATTGTGTAAAAATTTGAAAGCAATGGGACGGATAGTTTACGATATTTCGATAGTACCAGTTCAAAAAATGGAGTTTCGAAATAACGCAGGAAAGCTGCGTGAGCTAAACCGTACGGGTTATAAACACGGATCGAACCGCACGGTCGACCGCCCGCAGCGGCTCAACCTTCCCGCCGAAAAATAACTGTAACTTGGTCAATTTTGCGTTCTTTAATACGTACTATGGCTTAAATTGTTCTTAACAGTTCAGGGTTTATTTTTAAAAAAATAATTTAAAAAAATGAAAAAAATAAATAAAAAATTACATGGCGGCCAGATGCCTTAAGGGCTTACGCAACTGTGAACGTCTGAAACGAAGCGATTTTTCGCGATATTTGGATGGAAGGACAAGTAGAGGATAATAATATTCAAGGATGTTATTAGTCATATCTTCAAGTGAAAAACAAACAAATGTATATTATAAAGGTACATGTTGAATTTGAATGTGGAAAAATGTCAAATAATCATATTAATTTACACGAGTATAGCTGGAGAAATACGTAGGGGATTTTGAAAATATTAATTTTTGTGTAACTGACGGGCTGTAACGTTTGAAGTTTTTCGAATTTCGCTTTCAAACTTTGGGAAAGACAAAAAAATAGATTTTCTGATCGTTGTAAATTTATATCCCGTCTCAAGGCGTTAGGCCACAGTAACGGCTATAAAATCATGTGCGAATTTAACATTTTTTTTCGTATGAAAAAGTGATTCACTCATAAAATTAATTACACATCTATTTGGTATGAATATCAAGCTGTTAGAAAATATATAAGTATATATTTTTTTTCGATGTACAAAACGGCCGACTACTCGAAACTTCTGGAAACAGCTTTTTTCCAATTGGCGTGACAAATAACTTCATCAATTTTCACTCGATTTACTTCAAACTTAAAAGTTATGTTCCTGATTGCATTTCGCAGAGAAGTACGTACGGAATTTCTGATTAATCGAAAACTTTTCATTTTATGAGCAGTTTACCAGCAGTTATAACGAAATTTTTCACTGAAAATTCATTTCTGAAGTTCAAATACCTACAACTTTTAAATAAAACAATATTTGTAAAATTCCGTACGTACTTCTCTAGGTATTCTAATGTAGATTGACGAGAATTTTTGTTTTTTGTTCTAGGTAAAAAATTGTCGATGCTAAATGTCACGCCGCGGAGCGCCTAAAAAAATATAACAAAAGAAAATATTAGTAGTCGGCCATTTTGTACATCGAAAAAAAATATATATTTTCTAACCGCTTGATATTCACACTAAATAGATGTGTAATTAATTTTATGAGTGAATCACTCTTTCATACGAAAAAAAATTGTTAAATTCGCACATGAATTTATGCCCGTTATTTAATTTATTCTTATAAACCAATTTATTATTATAAACCAATTTACAAAAATCTAATTTTCGAATATTCCAGTGGCGTTACTCCTCAATAAAATGTCAAATAAGTGCAAAAAATTCTAATAAAAGTAGCCTCGAAAATTAAACTAAAAAAAAAACGAACGTCTTTTTCCAGGCAACACTGGCTGACAACCGTGGGGAGTCCAGGCTCGCAGATTCAGCGCTGCGAGCTCTCGAATTTCGAGTCAATAGCGAGGCTCGGCTATCGAGGCTTTTCCATACGTTTCTGACGCAATTATCGGCCTCTTACTCTCTTCATCCCTGTTTCGTCGGCTCCGAACTACTGAGCTTCTTGAGACCATCGTCGAGAGCCCCGGATGGATGACGGACAACCGAGCGCTTCGAGGACGAAATCGAAAAGTTCTCGCGATCCTACGACCTTCTTCATCCAATATTGTTCCCTTTTTCGCGAAACCGGAAAAACCAGCGAAGATTAAAAAATCAAGTTCCTCTTTCCTCCTCTCTCTCAACTGCGATAAAACAAGTATATAGTGTAAATTTCATTATCGTGTACAGATATTATTGAGTCATGCTCAAGGAATGGCGAGAACGGGATGGAAAAAAAGAAAGAAAAAAAAAACACTTTGAGACCCTGTTCCCACTGTAATTAATCCACAAACGCTTTCAATATATATATATATATATATATATATATATATATATATATATATATATATATGGGGCATTCCATACCAATTCGACCTGGGTCTGACCCTCGACCCCTCAAATCTGGTTCCCGATTTTTCCTATCATTACTCTCACTCTACCAAGCAATTCAAATTTTTTTTTAGATTTTTCAAAATAAATTTGAGTGCGTCATGAATTTTTGAATGTCTTTTTTTTAACACCTCGATCGCCGTAATCGAAAAATCTGAAAAAATTCCCAAAAATACAATGTCACATATAAAAAATGTTGGTGTAAAATTCATGTCTGGGCTTTTGCTTCAACCCGTTTTTTAGCTTTTGGAGCAAAAAAAAATTGTTAAATAAGAAGCAGAGTTCAATTTACTGTAGACTGTTTCTCGAAATTTTATATGCATAATACCAGATTTTTAAACAAATTTCTCCGATTTTTCTAAAGTGTATTTTGTAATTTTCGATTTTTTTTTTATCATGGTTGACGAAAAACCTAATTAGGGGTTGAAGCAAAAGCCCAGACATTATGAATTGCACACCAACATTTTTTATATCTGACACTGTATTTTTGGGAATTTTTTCAGATTTTGCGATTACGGCCATCGAGGTGTTCAAAAAATCAATTCAAAAATTCAGGACGCGCTCAAATTTATTTTTAAAAATCTGGAAAATATTGTAACTGCTTAATAGAGTGAGAATAATGATAGGAAAAATCGAGAACCAGATTTGAGGGGTCGAGGGTCAGACCCAGGTCGAATTGGTATGGAATGCCCCATATATATATATATATATATATATATATATATATATATATATATATATATATATATATATATATATATATATCAATTAGGGCAAATTTCAAATAATTCGACGAAAAATCGACGCATCCGTGAATCGCAACGATTGAAAGCGAATACGACTTGTATTATTATTATCGATTAATCAACGATATCATATGTGTGTGAATAATCATATATACTGAATGACAATTATAAGGTGGCCATATGTTTTCTAATCTTTCGATGACTGGATCATTTTGACCCGAATGAATTTTAAATAAGTAGCTCACTTTTCCAATATTGCAAATTTTCGATATTTTTTTTTACAATTTCATTCTATATTTTCCGAATTTTGACTATGCAGTCATATTCAGAAGTGTTAAAAATGTATTCGCGATTTTTTAATATAAAAACCGACCGAAGTGTCGTTAAATGGCAGGTAAATGAAGTACCTGTAGAAGATCGAATTGACCCGGTGCGTCAAAATCGTGGCCAGAGATAAGTGTGTCAACGGAAGGTTAAGATAGAACGAGCGCGCGCTCTTAAGAGGGAATGATACCTTATCGCGGTCGGTATGGTAGAACAATTATAGATTCCCAAAAATCTCGAAAACGGCTCTTCAGATCCCGTCGAAACTTTGCCAAACGACGTCAAATAGATAGACGAACAGCTGTCTTTCCCTCAAATTTTCTGAATTTGAGAAAAAAAACTAGATTGTCTTATGATAAGCCAATCTACATTTTTTTCCTCGAATTCAGAAAATTTGAGGGGAAGACAGCTGTTCGTCTATCTATTTGACGTCGTTTGGCAAAGTTTCGATGGGATCTGAAGAGCCGTTTTCGAAATTTTTGGGAATCTATAATTGTTCTACCATACCCACCGCGATGAGGTATCATTCCCTCTTAATTTCTATAGATTTTGTTCAAATTTGAACTAGACATTGTTCATATCATTATGCACGTTTGACTGAAATTTCAGAACAGTCGACTATTTAGATTGGGAGATAATGGGTTTTAAAATTGCAACTTTCAACACTGCAGGGTCTGCATTGACCTAAAGTCAGGTCACACAATTCGTCGTACCATGCTATTGTTTATAAATTTTGAAAAAAATTATGTTTAGATAGCAAACTATTTAGGGAAATAGTGAAAAAAGTTTGGATTGCCTTTACTATTCCGTTTTGCTAAAAACGTTCAGTAAAGACAGAATAATTCTCCGTAAAAAACATTTGTCCCCTATAATAAGAAGACATATGGCAACACCGCAGAACAGTATTGTTCAATATTACGAGAAAAAGAAATTATCGTGTTCCCAAAGTTAAAAACGTTCATCATAAAAAAATATTTGCGTCATAAATATTAATATTTTATAGTGTTTGTTACCTTCATTAACAAACAAAAGTGTTGGTTAATTCATAACTAATTAAAAACTTTGTTCGATTGAAAATTAATTCCAAATAAAAATTTGTGTTGCAGTATTATTTTATATATGCCGCGCAAACTTAGGTAATTGGATACGTGGAACGACTTCTTATTATAGGGGACGAATATTTTTTACGGGAAATTATTCTGTCTAAATTTCAATGCAGACCCTGCAGTGTTAAAAGTTTCAATTTTGAAACCCAATATCTCCAAATCTAATTAGTCGACTGTTCTGAAATTTCACTCAAACATGCACAACGATGTGCATAAAAATACAGTGTAATTTTGCGATGAGTAGTATGTGCCAGAAAAAAACTGAGCATGCCGAAAAAAAAAAAATCCACTTTGAGTTCAGCCGAATGAAGATAATTCCGAATACGAGACACTTATTAAAAAAAAAAACAAAATGTCTCGAATGTAATTGAATTCTATTCTTCCACTTCAAGGCCATGTGTCACACCGACCGAGCGGCTACGAGTGCGAGAGAGATAGCTGATTTACAGATTCCCAGTGTTCTCCTAAACGGTTGATTTTTTCGACAAAAGAAAAGAAACACCTTCTCCTCTGTTGAACGACGAACGACGTCTTTCTCTTCGTTTGCCGGAAATGTGGTCCGTCTGAGTGAGAACTTGGCAGTAGGATTTTTACCGACTGGACGTACGAGCCATGCCCTTAAAATGTATCTTTGATCATTTTTTTCTCGATTACGAGATTTAAGTTATCTCCATATAAGAATTCAATTATCTGCATTTTGCTGCACTCAAAGTGGGATCTTTCGCCGTACTATCCGGCGCCCTTTCGCACGCTTGAGTTGATGCACCGAGCGATCAGAGACGGAGGCGTTGCATACATCGTTACGGCTCCGCCTGGGAGGAATTTTGCTCGGACGTTGTGCTGTCCATAAAAAATGTCTCGTTTCGAGTAAAAAAAACGCACGCAAATACTTTATCACGATGACAAAACGATGTGAGATTTTCTACGCAAATGTTCTTTTCGAATTATCGAGCTTATTTTATCTAGACAAATTTCGCCCGCACAAAAGAAGATATTTTTTTTTCCAAAACGGTGAATTTTTGCTGGCAAATACAACTCGTCACAAAATATGCTATATTTCATTTTGACGAGGACTTGAAAAAAAAAACATTTTAACTTCATAGTTTGCCTATAAATTCATAGGCCCTTGAAAAACACGGGGCCACCTTATAATTGTCACCCGGTATGTATGTATACATATGTATGTATGAATATATATGTACATAAACGTAAATATAACGACGAGTAATAAACGAGACAACAGTGATATTAGCATCTCTTCTTTCCTTATTCGTTCAGCTCCTTTTCTGTATCAACTTCATCTTTTGCTTACTCAATTTCTCATTTTTGGTGTCCTCTTATAAGTGGATAATCCTGCAACTGTCGATAGGTCTGATCATGCCCTACTGTACACTGCAATTTCAGTTTGCTAGAAGTTCCACGGTTTTGGAGATAAAAATCATCTGCTCTTGGTTTTTCGCATGCCATTTCCACAAAACGACAACTTTTTTCTACCCGGTTTATTAAAAAAAAACTCTCGGTTATACGTTTTATGTAAAAAAAAGTCTTCATTTTAACCTTAAATATTAAGGAAACTTTATGAAAAAAGGTTTTATGCAGACTTTTCGTACAAACCAATTCTGACTTTGATAGCCTGCGGTGTGAAGAATGTACTACGCATATCGTTGCCAATGACTTTAAAAAGTTGCTTAGTTTATTGTCTATTCATATCATTTGTAGAAATGGCATGCGAAAAACCAAAAGCAGATGATTTTTTTTTTAACATAAAGCCCAAAATCTCGAAAACCGTGGGACTTTTGCTAAACTGAAATTCCAGCGTATAAAAAGGACATGGTCTGACCTATCGACAGTTGCAGGATTATCCATTCATAAAAGCACATCCTTTGTGTGTACAGGGTGGACCATTTAACGCGACCATCCCCAATATCTCCGTTGCCTTTAGAGTGACGAAAAAAATGTCAGAAGGTAATTTGATTGATTTCGAAGGGCTGATACAGTGGTGAAAAATTAATTCTCGTCAAGGTCATAGTTTTAGCGTTCTCAAGGTCATCAATGGTTTTTCAAATGGGAACATGTTTTTTTTTTTTATTATTAATAAGTTGTAGCCGATATTCAGACGAATCCAACGACCTATGATACCATGACCTTAAAACGATTTTTCACCAAAATACACGTGTAAAAACGCGAAATCGTGATGGCATTGACAATAAGAATATCCGAATAATGTAATTGAATTTTTTGTGCAGAAAACTTATTGTAACAAATATTCGAAGTGATGGCCATTAAGCTCGACACATTTTTCAAGACGTCGGATGAATGATTCTCTTGACCTTCGCATAGTTTCTGGTGTGATAGCGGCGCAGGTTATCCAACGGATAACGGATCAATGCTTTTTCAAATGGGAACATGTTTTTTTTCTATTAAGGGGAGGGTAGGGGTTTCAGCGTGAAAAAAAACACTTTGCGAATTTTTTTCATCTATATGGATAGAGTAAATTTATTGAAACCTTTTGTAGATTGTTAAGTGTCATTTCAAGGCCATTCCGTGAAATTTGTACGCGAAAATATCAACAAACAAGCCGGTGCCGCCCTTTTCTCGAAACCACTTTTTCAAAGTCCGTGTTCACTGGCATTTAAAAACTACATGATCGATTTATTTCAAACTTGGTACACACTTTCTACGTATAAAATACCTCCCCCCAACGGTTAGTTTGAGATTTTTTTTTACATTGAGGGCGTATTCCACTCCCAAAATGGCGGAATTTTTCGTGAAAAATAGCACTTTTCACTTTGCATGACCACCAAAAATTTAGAAATGAAGAAAAAAATTATCAAAGATCGTTGGGGGGAGGATTTGATGATACTTTGACTAAATTTTAATGGTAATTGATTTCAGATAATTTGTAGCTAAGATACAGCGAACACCGCAAATCGTGTTTTTCCAAAAGCGTTTTTGGTAAAACTTTGTCACTGGCTTGTTTGTGGATATTTTCGCGTACAAATTGCACGGAATGTTCTTGAAATGACACTTAACAATGTACAAACGGTTTCAATAAATTTACTCTATCCATTTAGATAAAAAAAATCGCAAAAAAGTGTTTTTCACACTGAAACCCCTACCCTGCCCTTAAGACGTTATAGCTGATATGGGGCCGTCCATATATTACGTCATTCTAAATTGGGGGGGGGGGGAGGTTCATCTGCGGATGACGGTAAATGATAGATGAGGAGGGGGGGGGGGGGCGTTTCGAAATTGATGTCATTCTTGTGATACCAGTTAATTCAAAATGTACAATAGTATATTGTACAACTAGAGTGGTTTCCCGCATGAGTGATGACAAATATTTTGCAAGTACCTAATGGTATTAATTGTTGAACTCATTCTTTATTTATTTATTACATAAGGTTTGTCTACATTATATTCGAGAACTTCAAATAACAGCGTACCTATGAAAATAGTTCGATCGAGCCAAAATGAATATGGGGAGGATACGGAGATATTACCCGTGATCCAGGATTTGCAAGAATGGGTGAAAACTCCGTGGGAGCTATCCAAAGAAAACTAAAGAATAGGGAAGAATAATATTATTATATTAATGAAAATTGCCAAAGTACGAAATAATAAAAGATGATTCTATAACAAAATGTGGGAGCTATCCAAAGAAAACTAAAGAATAGGGAAGAATAATATTATTATATTAATAAACATTGCCAAAGTACAAAATAATAAAAGATGATTCTATAACAAAATGTTTTAATGTTACCCAATTTTTCTCAAATCCGCAAATGTTTTAATTTTGCCAAACTGGTAATGACGTCAGTTTTGCGAGAGGGGGGGGGGGTCATTAGGAAATGACGATAGGATGATTGTAGGGGGGGGGGGGGTCGAAAATCAGCAAAAATCGATGACGTAATATATGGACGGCCCCTATTCAGACGAATCCAACGACTTGTGATACAATTTCAAGGTCATGATATCATTGGTCGTTAGATTCGTCTGAATATCAGCTACGTCTTAAAAAAAACATGTTCCCATTTGAAAAACCATTGATGACCTTCGGAACGCAAACACCATGACCTTGACAAAAATGAATTTTTTTACCACTGTATCAGCCCTTCAAAATCAATCAAATTACCTCCTAACATTTTTTCGTCACCCTAAAGGCAACGGAGATATTTGGGGTGGTCACGTTGAATGGTCCATCCTGTATATATATATATATATATATATATATGTGTGTGTGTATGTGTGTGTGTGTGTATGTGAGACCGTAGGAAGCGACCGGATCTCACCGTACAGGATATGATTGCGTTCGATTCAACGATTAGGCTACCGTGAAAACGTCAAAAAAATCGTTCGTCGCTTGGTGCAACTCAAATTAAAGTGGAAGGTCCAACACACGATGCATGGATCGCATCGAAGGTAAACTTACGGTTACAACGTTAGAACTGCTAGTAAAACTTTAAGGGGTGAGATGCAGTCAGAATTTTCCAAAAAATCGATTTTTTAAAAACATTTTCTTGAAGTATGATGTTTCGAAAATATTCCCTGAAAATTTCCAGTCAATCCGATGAATAGTTTCCGGAATATCCCACAATTAGTGAAGGGGCGTCGAGTCCCCATGGCAGGTAGAGGACGGCAGCTGCAATCAACCGGTTTCGACCCCCCCTTGTATATTCCATAAAGACAACAACAAATTGATATTTCGGAAGCTTCCACATCGGCAGAAGCCCTATTGTATGGGCCACGAATTGATGATTCGATGTAAGTAATTTTTTAATCAGTATTTCTATACATAAATCAAGTGTGCAATTGGAAAACTCGTTCAGAAATGTTCGAAAATGTATTACTCAAAAACTATGAATTTTAGCAAAAGTTTACAAAGAATAATTTCGTTTCAAAATTGCCCAAAATATTTTTAAAAAATAGTTCATCTCGAAAAACTGTAATTTTTTGAAAAATTGTTTTAACAATTGGCTATAAACAATTGAATGCTCGACTTTTCGGCAAAAAATTGTGATATTCGGATTCAGCGGATCAAAATACATAAAAAAAAGTTTAGCTTCATCCATCGAGCTCAACATTTTACGAACATATAATACCGTGTCCACATCGAAAAACTTTAAACGCGTTTTTCTCGAAACTATGTTTTTCAAGCCGGTGACCACTATAATTCAAAAACCACTCGATGGATTTCGATGAAATTTGGTGTGCTTATTGATAGCATTAAAAACTAGTGCTTGATAGCATTAAAACTCGAAGGATTTTAATTTTTGTTGAAAATTTGTTTTTTTAGCAATAAACGAGCGATTTTCTTGGTCGAAAATCAAAATTTATCTGTCGGAAGCCGCCATTTTGTTAATTTTCGGAAAAAAGCTTCGATTAAGGACTAGATTTATTATTAAAGTACTAATTTTTTTTTTGGGGATTTCGATTTCAGATGATCCAGTAAAATTTTATGATGGCCACCGCAAAGCACTACATGCCGCCAAATATACACGCCAAAGGTGGCGATATTTTAATAAATAATCAATATTTTTCTTTGAAACTTTGTACAAGTCAAGTTGAAATATACTATAAAAAGTCTATGTAACGACTTTTCTAAAACAAACTTAATTACTATAAAAAAAAAGTATTGAAAATGCTCGTTTTTCACGCCGCTGACTGAATCTCACCCCTTAAATGCGTTTTTCTCGAAACTATATTTTTCAAAATGGCGCACACGATTTGTCGACGTTCAATCAACAGATTGACTTGAAATTTGGTACACTTATTCAGTGTAATAGTAGTTTAGTCTTGACCGACGTTTTTTTTTTTCTTAACATTCTCTTTTCATTAGTAATCAACAATGACATTTTTCCTCGAAAAATGGTTTTAAAAGTTCACAATATTATCATAGCCAATATTATCAATTTTAAGAAAAAAAAAAAAAACCTCACCTCCAAAGTTCCTTCGCGAGATTGTTTACAACTTTTTAAATTATTAATATCTTTAATGACATTTGGTACACAACTTTGTTAATGTACATACAAATAAATGTCCAAACGATGTTTCAACCATATTACTTATTCAATCGAAATTATTTTTTTCAAATAACTCTGTTTTTCGGTTCGTCACGGTAGCCTAACACCTCAAACTCTACGAATACCGTTTTCATGATAAACGCACACACGGAGTTTATCGCGCGACAACGTAACTCGGTATAGGCGACAAGAGAAAAGAAAAATTCGTGTCCGCCCGTTTCGGTGATTTCGTCCATCACGTTTTGCCCTCGTAGATGAAGGTCGCGTCGAGCATCTGTTGGGCGAAGTGATAATGGCTGTGGTTCTCCGGCAAGTATCGCGAGACGCGGCGAACGAGTTGGACGGTATCGTCGCTCGAACAACTGGTCACCACGACACCGTTCGTATTCTGAAAGGAGAGCAAAGGTCATTGTGAAGATACGAAAGAAATGGGTCTACGTAGAATGTTGGGTGGTAGGAGTACGAAATTGATCGTCGGGTCGCTGCTCAAGGAAAGATATACACCTGGATGATCGAGGTCGAGGATTTAGAAGCTGTGAACATTCCGTCGAGCGTAGAAGACTTACACTATGGGCTTGGTATCGATGATTCCACGTAAGTTGACAAATTTCATGATTTATTCATTCCCAAATTTTCAAACGCGTTTTTCTCAAAACCACGTTTTTCAAATCGGTACCCAAAATCTCTCGAAAACCAATGAACCGATTGCCTTGAGGTTTTTTGTGGTTATTCTATACACCGTTATCTAGTACTTGTCATAGGATTTTTTTCCCCGTTACTTAGTTTTTGTTTCATAGGCAAAATAATAACTAATTTTTGGCCCAAAAATCACTATTTATGTTCAAACGTCCGCCATTTTGTCATAAATCGATATTTTCAAAATCGGCTATGACAATTACTAGATCATAGTGTCTAATTTAATAATCTTTTTGGTTTTTTTTTTTCAGATGATTTTTGAAGAAACGCCAGTGGGTACCGTATACGCAGATTTTTTTACGACGCTCCAAGGATCATACAATATCCTTGTATATTTTTGATATTTTTAAATAAAGAAAATTAAACATATTTTTGAATGTATATACTTTTAGATAATTAAAACCCCAATCCGAAATTACAAATAGTTTTCCTTGAAAAAAAAATCACAAAAATGACCTTTTTTCGGGTCCTAGGTGTATGTCTCCCCTTAAGGTAGTACGAGCGCGCGCTCTTGATTTCTATAGATTTTGTTCAAATTTTAACCAGACAGTGTTCATATCATTATGCATGTTTGGGCGAAATTTCAAAACAGTCGACTGTTTACATTGGGAGATAATCGGTTTTGAAATTGCAACTTGTAACACTGCAGGGTCTGCATTGAAATTTGGACATACTGGTTTTCCGCACAAAATATTTGTCCTCTATAATAAGAAGACATATCGCGACATCGCTCCGTTCCACGTATTCAACGACGTGAGTTTACGCGGCATATTTAAGGGGCCAGTCCACTTTGAACATTTTTAAAAATCGAAAGCGAGCAAGACTTGAAGAAATCGACGATGATGAGCAATCAGAAGGGATTTTGTACGGTGCAGGAATTGCCGATTGAGTTTAGGTAAGAGTTTCTCATAGTATAAACTTCAAACGCGTTTTTCTCGAAACAACATTTTCAAAATCTAGCTCCATCGTATCTCTAAAACTAATAAACCGATCCTCTTGAAATTTGAACCACATATTGTAAACCTGATTCGCAACAAGATGACCTTCGATGGTTTTAAAATTTTGATTTTTACTCTTTTTGCGAAAATCTGCGGAAAACAGCGTTTTTTTTTACTTTTTTCGTTTTTCATCTGTCATTTTTTAATTTTTTGATAAAACTTTATATCCGATGGTCATTTTGTAGCTGGTGTCATACTGAATCTAATGGACTTTGATTTTTTGTTTCAGACAAGCCGTTGCCGAGTTGTGATGGAGCTACCTAGCCCACCTACTTTTTGAGGCGTTACGTTAAACTACAGTTTTTGTACTTGAAAATGAATAAAAATGAATAAATTTTTTTTTATATAATTCAAAACTTTATTTAACAAGCCCAACAACTTTTATATTCACATATCTTTTATAAAATCCTAAAAAAAAAACGCGAAAACAGCCTTTTTCGTGGCTCCAAAGTGGACTAGCCCCTTAAAATAATACTGCAACACAAATTTTTATTTGGCAGTAATTTTTAATCGAACAAAGTTTTTAATTAGTTATGAATGAATCAACACTTTTATTTGTCAATAAAGACAACATAAACAATATAAAATATTAATATTTATAACGCAAATATTTTTTTTATGATAAAAGTTTTTTTATGATAAAAGCTTTAGGACCACGATAATTATTTTTCTCTCAAAATCTTGAACAATACTGTTCTGCGGGGTTGCCATATGTCTTCTTATTAGGAGTACAACTTTGCAGTGACCGTTTTACTTAGAGAGCCACTGCGGCCGAAGTAGTGGCCCTAGCTCAATAAAAAAAGTGGCATTTTAAACTAGAGGCTCTTTTCAAAACGTCTCCGGGATATGGGTACGATCCAAAAGCAAGGAAACTGGGTCCCGCATGAGTTGAAGCCGAGAGACATCGAGCGCCGATTTTTCACCTGTGAACAACTGCTCCAAAGACAACAAAGGAAGGGATTTTTGCACCGGATTGTGACTGGAGATGAAAAGTGGGTTCACTACGATAATCCTAAACGCCGAAAATCATGGGGACTGCCTGGTTATATTCCGTCATCGACGCCCAAACCGAATATTCACGGATCCAAAGTGATGCTGTGTATCTGGTGGGACCAGCTGGGCGTTGTGTACTATGAGCTGCTCAAAGCATCCGAAACCATCACAGGGGAACTCTACCGACGTCAGTTGATGCGCTTGAGTAAGGCACTCAAAGAGAAACGGCCACAATTCAACGAAAGACATGACAAGGTGATACTGCAGCATGACAATGCCCGACCCCATGTTGCAAATGTCGTGAAAAAGTACTTGGAAACGCTGAAATGGGAGGTTTTATCCCACCCGCCGTACTCTCCAGACATTGCCCCTTCCGACTATCACTTGTTCCGGTCAATGGCACACGATTTGGCTGACCAGCACTTCGGTACTTACGAAGAATTCAAAAATTGGGTCGATTCCTGGATTGCCTCCAAGGACCAAGACTTTTATCGACGCGGGATTCGAATGCTACCTGAAAGATGGGCCGAGGTCGTAGCTAGCGACGGGCAGTACTTTGATTAAAAAATATGTAGCCACTTTTTTGTAATAAAGCCTTAAACTTTTGAAAAAAACGGTCACTGCAAAGTTGTACTCCCTATATTATAGGGGACAAATATTTTTTACGAAGAATTATTCCGTCTTTACTGAACGGTTTTAGCAAAACTTAATAGTTGCTAAAAACGTTGCTAACTATTGCAATTCAAATGTTTTTCACTCTTTTCCTAACTAGTTTGCTATCGAAACATAATTTTTTTTTAATTTCACAAACACCATAGAATTGTACGACGAATTAGTGACCTCACTTTCGGTCAATGCAGACTTTGCAGCGTTAAAAGTTGCAATTTAAAAACCCATTATCTCCCAATCTAAATAGTCGACTGTTCTGAAATTTCACTTAACATGTATAATGATATGAACAATGTCTGGTTAAAATTTAAGCAATTTCAATTATTAAGGAAATTAATATTAAACTAAGGAAAAAATTGAGCAATTTTAAAGGATTTTTTAAACTAAGAAATAATTATTTTACATTTATTGCAATTTTATAAAGTTTATTATATTATAGTTATATTATATAAAGTATGATAATTGTAGAATAATTATTTCTTAGTTTAAAAAATCCCTCAATAACGCTTATTTTTTTCCTGTCTAAATGTATATCCCGTCTCGATGTTTTTCACATGCCATGCCAATGCGCACGGGGAAGGAGGGGGCGAGTCATAGCGTCACCGAAACGGCTCATTTTCATTCGTTTTTTATCCAAGCTCATTACCAGGTTGTCCAGGTATTGCGTGAGGTTGGGACTGATCCGCGAGACTTCCTCGAGGAGATTGGGCGCTTTGGAAAGATAGGCCATCATTCTTCGTCCGGCGATCGGCAAGAGGCTCGCACCGAGAGACTCGGTGTCGTTCACGGCAGTCACCACCTTCGTGACAAAATTTTTCGAGGTCATTAGAGACTCGCTCTATTAGGGTTCCGTACATATGACCAATTAACTTTTAGTTTAAACTAGATATTCAATTAGGTAATGCTTTTTTCCGTCTTAGTTCTTAGGTAGTACTAAACTGAAACCACATGGGGTGATGATAGCTGAAGAAAGCTTTGTATACGCCCTGCTGTAAGCTAATAATGAAAATATATAAAATTATTGTTATTTCAATATTTACAATACCAAATGACTTATTTTTGGAGTCGGTACCAGGCTGCTGCCAATATTGTCACATTTTTCGCAGCAGAGAAAATGAAAAAAAATTAAGGTACTCCTATAACTTCACACTATCCATACCACTGATCATACTTGAGACTTGTACAATTTATATTTTTAAAATATGCCAAAAAAATTGTAATAACTACATTTTCCATGTATGAGCTGTTTAATGAATATTCACATTTAATTAGAAAAATGAAAAAATAATTATTCCAACGATTCGCGCAGTATTTCTGGGTTTGATATTTGGCAATATTGGTTCTATCTCCGTCTCTTTCTACTGAACCAGGCGAGTTTAACGGCGGGGTAAAGTTAATTCGGCGAAAAAAAGGCATGTTTTTAAGATTTTTTTTTTGCGTAACGAATAGTGTTCGTTTATTGAAAAATTTACATATAATAAAGTAACATTTGAACAACATTCTCCTAAATTTGCATTGCAAAATATTCAAAATTGAGCGAGTGAAAATTAAACCCCGGAGGCGCCTCGAAAAAAAGTTGGTTTGCGGTGTGCACCATAACTCGCAACAGAATCATTTGAAACGAAAAAATCAAAATGCATTTGTTAAAGGAGATGTTTCTCGAGGTAATGACGGGAGGATTTTTTTTTTTTTTCGATTTTTCGTAGCACTTGGGAGCCAAAAACCCGATTTTCGCTAAAAAAATCGGCTAAGTTGTTGTTGAAAAATTAGTAATTATTTAAAAAAAAAACAAAAAAGCTCTCGACAATACCTGGTGAATTATGTGAAGAAGTACTGTGCAAAATTTCAAAGCGATTGGTCCAGTAGATTTTGAGTTATCGTGCACACGGACTTCAAATATGACAAGTCTCAGAAAAACGGTTTGAAAAACGCAGAAGAGAAGAGAACGGCATGGAGCAATAGACGCTCAAATACTCATAACTTCGTCAATTTTACTCCGATCGACTTGAAATTTTAACACGATATTCTTGATATATTATGCATTCATTTAAGGGGTAAGGTCACTGTAAATTTTTTGAAAAATCGGTTTTTTTTGATTGGCTTAAAAAATAGTTTAAACCCTCTAGAATAAGAAAAAAAAGGTCCTGTGCTTCTTCTTTTTTAAATTTTTTCCAATAAAAAACTATTCGCAAAACTTTAAACGCGTTTTTCTCGAAACATGGTTTTTCAAAATGGCACGCAGCATAACTCGAACAATTTTCATTTTTTTTACTTGAAATTTTAACCAGATGTGAACATTTACATTATCTTGAGAATGTCGATCGGAATTTTCAAGAACTTTATTTATTGATTTTTTATTAACAAAAAACTTGCCGTTTTTTTCGTCAAAAATCAATTTTTTTTTTTCAAACGCACGCCAAATCCACAAAAATTGATACTTTTTAAAATCCGATCGACATTCTCTAGCTATAGCCCTCTAGATTAATGGTTTTTTTTTTGTTCTAGATTCAAAAGTGCACCAGTGGTGCTGCGTGCCGCGGAGCCCTGGAAGCAAAACATGTCCCGGGAAGATAGCTGTGGAACCGCCATTTTGTTTTTTTTTACTGTAAAAAAATTTTATAATAAAGTTTAATGTATGCCCGATAACACCATTAAAAGTTTTTTTTTCAAATACCTTCAATTTCGGGAGCAAAAAATTAGTGAAAAAACGTTTTTTTTTGGGCCGTTACAGTGGCCTTACCCCTTAACCTCCATGCTTTTCAACGTCGATCTGTCAAAGCAACGTCAGGTGCGGGAAATATAAAGCATTCTATTCGGGCCACGACTGGTAAAAAGCGTGGAAAATTTGTGTCGGCGAAATATGTCGGTTTAAAAATGAAATACGTGTGGAAATTCGAACGAGTGAGATGAGGTTAGGACTACAGTCAGCTGTTGACTTGCTGTCGCGTCTCTTTATCGTAGCAAGTGGTAATAAATCCAATACCGGAAGTTCAAATTAAACGTGATATTGCATAAAAATTAGGTCAATAAGCGTAATTTTTTTCTGAGACCACTGGATTACTACAAGTGTTAAGTATGTAAATCTGATTATTTTTAAGAATCTGACGGATTCCCACTGTTATATACACTTTTGTAGCGACCGGAAATTGCGTTTTTGTATGTCCTCGTGGAATTCCTTCACAAAAATACGCAATTTTAACATTTCTTTTCTCTGTAATTAGGTCGATAAACGACCCTGAAATTTTACAGAGACAATTATGAATATATTTAGTGAAGCTCAAAAAAAAAAGATTCTGAAAATCCTATGGATTGAAGCCTGACGATAGGACCACCTCAATTGAATTTCTAATTCAATATTCTAATTTGGTGTCAAAATTCTACACGAAATATCCAGCAATAGTGTTGGCTTTTGTCCTTTGGGTACGGAGCCCTAAAAAGCGAATGATAACGTTCGGACTTTACCTCGTCGGCTAAGCGATCGAATCCGTTGATGTACAACTGGCAAACTTGGTGTATTCTGAGCTTGTCGTTGTTGATTTTCCAAATTGCGGCGAGAGTCTGACACTTGCCCATCCAGTGTATCGCCTGGCTCGAGCTCAGAGCGTTTCCCTCGCTCGTCTCCTGGTGTATCGATTCCATCGTGGCCGTTATCACGCGACAGAGAAACTCGGACCTCATCGCGTCCCGTCTCTCGTCCTGATACCACGTCATTATTACCTTGTCCGTTATGTCTTGGAAAAAGTGTCGCGAGGTCTGCCAACGAGGAAAGAAAAGTGACGAATTAATCATCTACCTGGACGAGGTGACAAACGACGAGATAAATAATGATTCATCGATTGGTAATTTAATATATGCCTTGGTAAGAACCTTCAGGCATTAAGATATCAAAGTACTACTAAATGGCGTTCTATGGGATTTTTTTTTCAGATTCAACATTTTAGAAAATGCCGTTTTTTTCCAAATGAATATATGCAACTTGAAGTGAAGTTACCGAAGCAACTTGAAGTTACCGAAGAAAAATGTCTGCACACAAAAATCGTAGTTTTGCGTTAACTTTCGAGCGAAATATTTGAAATAATTTTTACGTTTCGGTAACGCTGATTTTTTACCAAAAAAGGGAGAAATCATTTTTTTATTAAAAATTAGCCGTGTTTTTTTTGCTGAAAAAATTACAGAGTCTTCCAGTATGTTTGACGATATCGCAGAAAAATCGCCAGAGTGGCACGAAGCGAGGTTCCGGTATAAAAAAATGAATTTGTGTAGTTTCATTTTTTTTACCTTAGAACCTCGATCCGTGCCACTCTGGCGATTTTTTTGCGATATCGTCAGACATATACTGGAAGATTGTGATTTTTCCAGCCGAAAAAATGGCCGTTTTTGAATAATAAAATAATTTCCCCCTTTTTGGTGAAAAAAATTAGCATTACCGGAACGCAAAAATTATTTCACGTCGTCTGCTCGAAAGCTAACACAAAACTACAACTTTTATGTACAGACATTTTTTTTCACTTCTAGTTTCCGAGATATATTAATTTGGAAAAAACGGCATTTTGTGGAATGTTGAATTTAAAAAATCTGAACAAGTTCACATTGAATGCCTTTTAGTAGTACTTTGATATAACCAATTATGGGGCAGATCTGAGATGGTCGAAAAAAAAGTGGCTGAATTGACGGAGAATCCCTCATATAAGGTATTAACGAAAAAAGTAAAAAATAACCAATAAAAAACAAGTATAGGCGAAAAACGTAACATGGTACAGCAAAGAAATAATAAAGTACAAAAAAAATACCGAAATATAGGTTGCGAGATAAAATATAAAAATAAACAATAACTAAATATAGTATCAGATCGATTTTAGTACCTACATATATTTTAAATGAATTATTTACACCTTAAGTCGATTGCTTCATTAATGTTTTTTTATAATCCCAAAAAGACCTTTCCGACCATCAAAGGCAGGCTTAACTTGAGGCCTTAACTTCGACACTAAGCTCGCTCATTAAGGGGGAAGATACCTTTAGATGAGGAAAAAAATTGCTGATTTTTTCTATTTATTCTGATTACTTTTAAGAATTTGACGGATTCCTACTATTATATACACTTTTGTAGCGACCGGAAATGGGGTTTTTGCATGTCGTTTCGGAATTCCTTCACAAAAATACGCAATTTCAATAGTTTTTTTTTCTCTGTAATTAGGTCGATAACCAACCCTGAAATTTTACAGAAACGATTATTAATATATTTAGCGGCGCTAAAAAAAATTAAAATCCTATGAATTGAAGCCTGGCAATAAGATTACCTTAAGGGCGGGGTAAAGTATTAAATTTTTTTTCCATTTAAAAAAAAAAATTTAAATGAAAGCATAATATATCAAGAATATTGTGTTAAAATTTCAAGTCGATCGGAGTAAAATTGACGAAGTTATGAGTATTTGAGCGTCTATTGCTCCATGCCGTTCTCTTCTCTTCTGCGTTTTTCAAACCGTTTTTCTGAGACTTGTCATATTTGAAGTCCGTGTGCACGATAACTCAAAATCTACTGGACCAATCGCTTTGAAATTTTGCACAGTACTTCTTCACATAATTCACCAGGTATTGTCGAGAGCTTTTTTGTTTTTTTTTTTAATAATTACTAATTTTTCAACAACAAATTAGCCGATTTTTTTTTAGCAAAAATCGGGTTTTTGGCTCCGAAGTGCTACGAAAAATCGAAAAATCGAAGAAAAAAATCCTCCCGTCATTACCTCGAGAAACATCTCCTTCAAACAAATGCATTTTGATTTTTTTGTTTCAAATGATTCTGTTGCGAGTTATGGTGCACACCGCAAACCAACTTTTTTTCGAGGCGCCTCCGGGGTTTAATTTTCACTCGCTCAATTTTGAATATTTTGCAATGCAAATTTAGGAGAATGTTGTTCAAATGTTACTTTATTATATGTAAATTTTTCAATAAACGAACACTATTCGTTACGCCAAAAAAAATCTTAAAAACATGCCTTTTTTTCGCCGAATTAACTTTACCCCGCCGTTAATCCTGCCAATGCTACGTGCCACGCCGTCCGACAAAATCCGCCGAAACCCGTTTCGACGACCGTGCTATACCGCCATTTATAAAGATCAAGAAAAAACGCCACGTAACAGCCAAAAGTAATAAAACATTTCCCAAGTCTCAAAAATAGTGAACAAATCTTTCCTCTAAAAACAAAACCACGAAACATCAGCAATTCTTTCCTCGCCTAAAGGTATCTCCCCCCTTAAAATGTATACTGATTTCGTTTTCTAAATGAGACGCGAATTTTCGACATCCAACGCTCATTCTGTGATTTTTTACGCGAGTTGGTCCAAAGTTGTTTCGAAGATTTCTCACCACGGACTCGAAGAGATTGTTCATCGGTTTGCTGAGTTTCATGTTGAAGTGCGCCATCATGTGAAGAACATTGGCGAGTTGCTGATGCAGCAGGATGAGCTCGTACCATGCTGGCGTTTGGGAGATGGCCAGAGTAGCGAACGCCTGTGGCCCGGTGTCGTGGCTTTCCCAGACCTCCTCGAACTTTACGCTGCAGTTTTTCTCCTCCTCCAGCACCTCGGCCTGTCGTTATACAATTATCGAATCAGTTGATGCCGCTTATTGGCCTCGGCGTTCTCCCGCGTCAAGCATCGTTAGCAGGGGCTTAGCGAGAAATAATGGAAACGAATTGAGGGATCATCAACGTGTAAATTTAAATTGAAAAAAAAATGATTTTTTTTGTCAGTATTCGATAAAAAATCAGAATGATTAGCGGATTTTAACCATCGAAAGAAAAAACGCGAAAATCAGTGATTTTTCGACCCCTTACACTGTGATGATCGCTTAAAAAAATCACCAAGTACGCAAACTCACGTCCAGAAAAATATCGAGAAACGTGACGCAAAGCTGGAGCATCGTTGTAAGTTGAATATCCGACAATCCAGTGTCCTGCATGCAGAGCCTTTCTTTCGGCATTTTGCCCAATTTGTTCATGAGCTTAGCGGCCGCTTCCATTCTCCGTTTGACGTGTAACGTCCACAGAAGACAGCAGACGCCTAAAAATCGGCGTGTATCAGCGTACATGAGCTCCGTGGTGAAAACGAGCGAGGAGAACGGAAAAATTTACCCTGACGCATCGGCTTCATCGGTATTTGCCGCAGGACCGCGATAGCCGCCTCTAAAGCTTCCAGATTGGTAACGTCGCGACTCCAGGCCATCACGAATTCCCAGCAGAGATTGGCGAGCAGCACACTGCTCGTGAGACTGTACGGGAAGTGGCGTTTGAGCAACGAAAGTCTCTCTGGAAATGCACAAATCGACATCGGCAAATCAATGAACAATTCGCTCTTGATGAATTCTCCGACGTTTTTCTTCTTATCAGGCTACATCTACCCAGAGGACATAACCACATTACATTGTAATTTGATTATCAATCTGGTTACAAAGTAATTTCATCGAATTGCATTTCATTACACTGTAATTAAATTACTCAGTGCGTATTATGTAATCTGTTAGAATGTATTTAAGGGGTTAGGCCACAGTAACGGCTATAAAATCATGTGCGAATTTAACTATTTTTTTCGCATGAAAAAGTGATTCACTCATAAAATTAATTACACATCTATTTAGTATAAATATCAAGCTGTTAGAAAAAATATATATTTTTTTTCGATGTACAAAATGGCCGACTACTAATATTTTATTTTATTATCTTTCTTTTGGGTGAAACACGTGGGTGAAAAAATTGCATTTTCCAAAAATATTTTTATTCGACAGTATCACCTTTTAACTTTATTCTCTGAAAATTTCATTGAAATGTACTCAACATTGAACGAGCTGCAGCTTCCAACGGTCGGCCGGGCGAACGGTAGCAGCGCCATACTTCAAACTTTAAACGCATTTCTCTCGAAACACTGATTTCAGAGTTGGTGGACATATCTCGAGAACCACTTGATAGATTGTTTTCAAATTTACAGGAAATACGGACGACTTTACAAGAGAGCCAAAAGACTTATTGTCATATGGAAAAGTTCCTACTTGGGGTCACGTGACGTATTCAATCAGCTAAATGAAGCGTTCTGATTGGTTGCGGATGCGCTCAGAATTAACATTTTAAATATAATGCCCACAAAGACATAGAACTTTTTGCAATATCAACGACGTAGCACCTGTGTGTTTAAAAAAATGCGTTTTTCTTTCATCAATTGTTTCTCAGAAAATGAAAATTCGGAATTTGGCCACTTTTTGGGCCTCCATTTTCTTTATTAGTTATTAAAAATAATGTTGTCAATTTTCCTCGACAAATCGATTTATAAAAATTCAAATGTTTTTTTTTTATCTTTTGAACCACGATAACGAAAAAAGCTCGGTAAAGTCATATGCAAATATATTTAAAATGGATCATTTTAGCGAATATTATCCATTTTGAGCAAAAACGGGTTTTTTTTTCAAAACATACGTTCGAAGTTCCTTCGCCAGAAAGTTTAAAACTAATTATTAATATTTCTAATGAAATTTGGTACACAATTTTTTTAATGTACATATAAATAAACATCCAAACGATTTTTCAATTATCGTACTTATTCCTTTAAAAGAATTCCACAAATTGATTCAAAATCATTTTTAAAATAAAATAAAAGTTGAAAACTTCAATTTTTTAAGGGGTGGGTAGGGGTGTGCACTTTTGAAAAGTCGATTTTTTTGTCTTTTCTTATAGTTAAACATTTCAAGAATATAATCCCAAAATTTCAAGTCAATCAGAGCAAAACTCTCGAAGTTATTGACTATTTAGTCCCGCTCCTCTAACACTGTAGCTCCGACTTCTCTAAGCTTCAAACGCGTTTTTCTCGAAACCACTTTTTCAAAGTCCGTGTTCACTGCCATTTGAAAACTACATGACCGATTTATTTCAAACTTGGTACACACTTTCTACATATAAAATACCTCCCCCCAACGGTTAGTTCGAGGATTTTTTTACATTGAGGGGGTTTTCTACCCCCAAAATGGCGGAATTTTTTGTGAAAAATAGCACTTTTCATTTTACGTGACCACCAAAAATTTGGAAATGAAGAAAAAATTACCAAAGACCGTTGGGGGGAGGATTTGATGATACTTTGACTAAATTTTAATGGTACTTGATTTCAGATAATTTCTAGCTGAGATACAGTGAACACCGCAAATCGTGTTTTTCCAAAGGCGTTCTTGGAAAAGCTTTTTCACCGGCTTGTTTGTGGATATTTTCGCGTACAAATTTCACGGAATGTTCTTGAAATGACACTTAACAATGTACAAAAACTTTCAACAACTTTTCTCTACCCATATAGATGAAAAAATTCGCAAAAAAGTGTTTTTTTTTTCACGCTGAAAGCCCTACCCTTCGCTTAAATAACCTTGATTTTTTCTGCAAACGCAAAGATCAACATCAACGTATCAATGAACAATCCACTCCCGATGAATTCTCAAAGAGTTCCGAATGGTTTCGAAATTCCTTCGATTCGTCGTTTGTCACGAGACTCGAGAGATGCCTACCTAAAACGTGAGTCTGGGCAGTTGTATCGGCACTGGCCTCGTTTCCAATTTCCACCGAGACCGCGAGCAATTGATGTCGCTCCTCTTTCGGTATATCCACGTCTGCTGCCTCGTCGAGATCGACCGTTGTTTTCAGCGAGTCCGCCGACATTCGCAGCTGATCGAACTCGACGTCGCGCGTGTCTATCAATCGGGCCGGATCGACCCCGGCGGACGAGAGCCACTTCGCGACTGCCTCCGACACCGAACCTGCCAAATTTCATTCCGCCATTTTGACAATTATTTTCAACGCAGCACGGACGGGTATTCTGACGATCTAGCTGGTCATAAATCAATTTCTAAAACCTGACGCAGGTGACCATAAACTGTTTATTATTATTGTTCAATGACTAGAAAATAATGAGCAACCCTTCCCCATCCGTCATCGGTTGCACCCGCGCCCAAGTTTCAGTCGGAACTTTACCATCGCTGCAAGTGTAAAGTCAAAGTGGGAACAGTGGCAACAGTAGGTACACTGAACCTTTTCTGTTTCTCAGAAGTGGACATGTATACAGCAGAGATGTCCATACCTCGATACATTTGTATCGAGATACAAAAAAGATACTCGCTGCATTTGTATCGAGTAGCGAAAAACATTTCGCTACTCGATACATTTGTAGCGAGTAGCGACATTTTTTTCGCTACGGACTACTCGATACTTCGGTATGAAAGTATCGAAAATGTATCGAGTAAGCGAAATTTTGTTCGAAAAAATCGGTATACTGATATAGCACGGTAGTGGCGAACACAGACACTTTTCGCCGTCCTCCTCTCTCTATATATAACCGACAGTTAATCATAGGCAACACAACGGCACGTGAAATTAAACAAATTAAGATCGATGCTCATCTTATATAGGGGAGACCGGGGCAAAACGAGATGCGCAAACAAATCACGGATTTTTCTTTTTCAAAATTCTGTTTTTTTTTCAAGTTATTTGAGAAAAAATGTTTGTTTACCAAACAAATATGGATTATTGTATACAAACAGTAGCATTGGAGACAGTACAGACCGCGGAAGTGAATACTTGTTTGCACTACGTTCCGAATCGTGAAAATCGATGACTGACTTTGAAAATTCGCCAAGAATAAAAAAATTATCCGATTCTCGTGTTCCAAGTCGCATTAGAAAAAATAATTACAGTCATTTGAATAGAAGCATAATTTTACGAAAAATCGAGAATTGTTTTTTCGTGTTTTAATATTGAATTTTCGAGATTTCGATGAAAACTCAATGTGATTCGTGTGTCACAGAAAATTTGACATAGGATTGGCCTACAAAAGAACCCAACATAAGCACTAAACATTTTCTGAATTTTTTCGACCAATGCTTTGAAGAATTAGTGAAAATCGATGGCTGACTGAAATTTCACAAAATCGAAAAGCAAGTATCGAGTGGCAAAATTTGTTTACTCAATATTTTTTTCGCTACTCGATATAAATGTATCGAGTAGCGAGTATCGGTCGATGCAAATTTTGGACTCCTCTGGTATACGGTACCGAACAAAAAAAAGTACGCACCGTTCAAAATTCAATATTGGTGCTAATATACTTACGAAAATAGTTAATGGATTACTTCCACAGCTGTTTCAACGATACTTTATAAGTTCCCGTTTACATTTTCACTGAAGCATCATAAAAAATATTCGAAAGCTGAACGAAAACAATTTGAACGCGTAGGATGCGAATCTTAGACTGGAAAAAAAGTACGTACCCAAAGAAAAAAAGAATATGTCATCACATCACGCATCTAATATTTTGTGAGACCACCGTTTGCTTCAATAACAGCCTGTAAACGCCAAGGCATACTTTCTACAAGATTGTGAATTTGCTGTTCATCGACATTGTCCCCGATCTCCCGCAAAGCATGAAAAAGCTTTTCTTTGTTTGTTACGTCGCCCTTTTTAACATTTTGGTCCAAAATAGATCACAGATTTTCTATAGGATTTAAATTTGGCGATTGTGCTGGCCAAACCAAAAGTTTGATCGGCAAAGAACGGAAAAAGGCCGATGATTTTCGAGCCGTATGTTTAGGATCGTTGTCTTGTTGAAAGATGAATTCATCCTGCAGACCGATCTTTAGCAGTGATTCCTCCGGATTTTCGTTTATGATATCAATGTAAACATCGGCGAGCATAATACCGTTGATTGGAACCAAATGTCCCACTCCTGATCACGCAAAACACTTTCCCTTCCGTGTTTGACAGTCTTTTGAATATTTTTTTCAAGAAGCTGTTCTCCCTGTTTATCCCAAACGCGTAATCGTCGTTTATGACCAAATAAGTCAAACTTGCTCTCGTCACTCCAAACAACTTTTTTCCAAAACGAAATCGGCTGATTCGCGAATTTTTTTTGCAAACTCGAGGCGCTTGATTGCGAATTGCGGGCGACGTTGTGCAAAACTATTTTTTAAGCCTGTTACTCGGAGTCTCCTACGGACTGTTCGGCCGGAAATGGTCGGGCCTGTATTTTCGAGAATTACACGGCTAGTAAGCGTCGGATTTTTCTTTACCTCCCTGATAATTTTGCGATCGTCCAATGCAGTTTTTTTTCTTTTTCTACCTCGTCCATTTTTATCACCGACTATACCTAATTCCTTGAACTTCTTGCATATTTTTCTCACTGCACCTTCACTTATGTCATATTTTCGACCAATTTCTCTTTGAGAAATGCTCTTTGTTGGTCTTTAATTACCAGTTCTCGCACTTGAATTGCAATTTTCGGCATCGCAGATTTGTTGCTACCGTACTCGAACACAAAAAATCGATAACTGGTCGAAAAATCGTCAAATCTATATGTTTACATTCCGTTTGCCTTCCTAAGCGTCTTTGGGAGAAAATCGCTTTGTTGTCACTGATGAGAATATATAAACTTTGGGTGCGTACTTCTTTCGTCCAGCATATAACAGGCACTCTTCGCGCTGAAATCGTTCTCTTTCTGGTTTCGAATATTTGTAACATTGTTTCAACGGCAGCGTAAAGGCAAAACAATGAACTTTCGCCATGACTGCTCAAGGTCTGGTTTATTGATGATATTTCGAATGAGAACAGCACATAAATGGAAATTGAACGGTGCGTACTTTTTTGTCCGGTACTGTATTTGTGCGTCTTTTTCACATTAGAACCGCCCTCGGAAGCCAATAGGTTTGAACATGTCTGTGAGTAGTTTCCGCGCAATTCGGTGCTGAGAGATAATTTTATATTATTTTTTGTCAAAGTTGAAAAACCAGCCGAGTTTGTATGTTTTTTGGTTCTTCACCTATCGCAGTTATGTTCGAAGTCATTGTTCTCCCGCAATATACAGCTATATTGCGGTATTTGAGCATTGTGTTTGGAAACCTAACGAAAATAGAAACTTGCCAGTACCCGCTTTAGAAAAAAAGAGAGGGTCCGGTACACAGTGGCCCAATTTTTCGAGGTACACAGAGGTAAGTAATAAAATGAATATTTTCGCGTTGTGATTTAATAGGTATTGGTACTGCCTCATTAGGTAGGTACTCATTGTTGATTAATATTCAGTAAATAATTGCGATTGATCTCGATATATGCTGTTTTTTTTTTAATTAATGTTCCCATAGTTTACTGTACAATACTCCCCATTGTATAGAGAAAAGCGCTCCAGTACCTACAAGTGTACAGTGAAGCAGGGTAATTTTGCTCAAATTTTGTTTGACTGTGAAATTAGGCATGTTTCACAGTGTACACCCCCAATTACACAGTGGATCAAATCTCATTCTTTAAAAAATGGTTATTATCTCAATATCTATTGGGTTAGGTCGTTCAGTGTCTTTTAAGGGCGGGGTAAAGTATTTAAATTTTGTTTCATTTTTTTTTTAATTTTAAATGAATGCTTAATATATCAAGAATATTGTGTAAAAATTTCAAGTCGATCGGAGTAAAATTGACGAAGTTATGAGTATTTGAGCGTCTATTGCTCCATGCCGTTCTCTTCTCTTCTGCATTTTTCAAACCGTTTTTCTGAGACTTGTCATATTTGAAGTCCGTGTGCACGATAACTCAAAATCTACTGGACCAATCGCTTTGAAATTTTGCACAGTACTTCTTCACATAATTCACCAGGTATTGTCGAGAGCTTTTTTGTTTTTTTAAAATAATTACTAATTTTTCAACAACAAATTAGCCGATTTTTTTAACGAAAATCGGGTTTTTGGCTCCCAAATGCTACGAAAAATCGAAAAATCGAAGAAAAAAAATCCTCCCGTCATTACCTCGAGAAACATCTCCTTTAACAAATGCATTTTGATTTTTTTGTTTCAAATGATTCTGTTGCGAGTTATGGTGCACACCGCAAACCAACTTTTTTTCGAGGCGCCTCCGGGGTTTAATTTTCACTCGCTCAATTTTGAATATTTTGCAATGCAAATTTAGGAGAATGTTGTTCAAATGTTACTTTATTATATGTAAATTTTTCAATAAACGAACACTATTCGTTATGCCAAAAAAAAATCTTAAAAACATGCCTTTTTTTCGACGCATTAACTTTACCCCGCCGTTAACAAAATGAAGCCATTGAACACACCTCATGTTTAGTCAAGGTTTCATTGAGATTGTGTGAACGGTCAGGCAACTATAACCTCTGAAAAAAAATTAGTCACTGATCCCACTCTGACCCTACATTTCTTTCTCAACTTTCTAAATTTGACTGTCTCAGTTGAAAAGTAAATATTTTTGTAAACAGCGATTTCATTGAAAATATCGTTATGGATTTGGATCGAGCAGGTAAGAAGAACATACTTTTGAAACATTTTGCTATGTTATTTGTTAATGGAATATGGTTTTTTCGTAATTTGAAAAAAAATTTAGAATTGTTAAACTTTCCATCAGATTTTTACGCGTAAAAAGGCTTTTTGTTGTATTTCCGGGTTCGTCCCGGTCATTTTTTCAATTGTTATTGCGAGGTTATAGTTTGTAGAATATAATCATCATCAAATCAGCCGCACTTGTACGCACTTTTTCGAGTCAGGGATGAACAACGATGATAATGAAAAGAATGGAGACTTTATAGTCGGGCGGAGTGTAACCTTGATATTATAAACAGGCTATTACTAAATTCCGACCCACTGATCACTAGCATGAGGTCAGCCCCCAAAAAGAAATCAATGCCGTTCACGAAGGATGCAATTGAATTGATGATTCCCACCGAACCTGACTCTGAAGATGACTCACATCAGATTCAGATTTGGAGGAGGTTCCTGAAGACAGAGAGAGAGAGTGGGCAGGACGAAGAAGAGTAATGACACTCATCATCATCTTAGTTATATAAATTATATTAAGTTTAATTTTAAAGAAAAATAAAAATTTAAGTTGCAACTATAGTTTTATGATTTTTTTCTATAAAACCCAATATTTGAGTACACGATATTCATCGCAAAACACTTTCTATAGCTTAAAGTCAATGGGAGAGTCATTGCAAATTAAAAAATCGAAAGAAATAATTTTGACGGTCTAGATTGGCAAAACATTCCTACGTGCGCAGGTTCAAACGATTTCCGGAAAAAAGTTGTGTGAGATTTGAAAAAAATAAATTAAAACGATAATAAAGGACAAAATAAAGAAAAAAATAGAGGGCAATATAAAGGACAAAAATTAAAGGAGAGTGAATAGAGGAAAATTATCGGCGGCTCGAAAACGTCGTTAAAAAAATTATAAATCGTGTTTTCTAGAGACACATCGTGGGTCAATAATTACTTAAGGTTGCTTACCTTTGCCCTTGGCAAGAATCGACGCCAAAGAAATGTCCACCTTTTCGAATGGCAGGGCAAAGAATTGCGTCGTATCGTCGGATAACGGCGGTTGGCTGTAATTATTGGACTTGAGTTATTATGGAGAGTGAAATTCGAGAAGACGCTATTACGAATACGCATACCAAAAAATCCCCACGTAGTCCCATAGCTAATAATATATAGATTATATTTTTTTTTTTAGTTTTTGTGCCAGGTCTTATATTTTATGAAAAAAAACCGTCCTCCCGCGAAGCTATTTGTAAAAAAAACAGGTTTTTCAATATGGGCTCTGTCGCCGCCATTTTGTATGAAAATTACAATGATTTTTTTTGCTTTAATACGTGTTATATAAACCCTCTCAAAAGACATCCTATTCCTTTTTTCATACTCCCAAAATAAATTGTCGAAGTTAAGGCCTTATTTTCTGCCGCTAGAGTGGTGTTATTCCTTAGGGCGAGATATACATTCAGACAGGAAAAAAATAAGCAATATTGAGGGATTGTTTAAACTGAAAAATAATTATTCTAAAATTATCAAACTTTAAGTATACTTTAATAGAATATTTGAGTATACAAAACAATTTTAAAAAATTAATTCTTCATAAAAATGGCGGCGCTGTGGCAGTGTTACAGCAAGGTCGCCGCGAGAGTTGTGAATCGGCGTGCAGTCTAGCCTCCCGTAGACTTTGATTTGCAAAAAAGTTCAAACATTTTTTCAGTTAGAACATTTCAGTTTCTATGTGACGGTAATTAAAACGAAGAAAAAGCAAATTTAAGAAAATGACACGCATGTACAAAATGAATCAACATTTCACGCAACATTTCTGTAAAATGTGGATTAGAAATGTCGTTTTTCTTGTTTTATTTTCAAAAACAATTCTCGTCAAGTAGAAGGTACCAATGTTATCAATATTTCTACCAAGTTTCAACTCAATCGGCTTAATAGATTTTGAGTAATCCTGCACGTCAATTTCGAAAAGGCAGAGTTTTGAGAAAAACTCGTTTGAAGTTCACGCCCGCTCCGAATCCGAGCGGCGGGGCACAGCGTTGACGGGCTGTTACATTTGAAGTTTTTCGAATTTCGCTTTGAATCTTTGGGAAAATATTCTACTTATGAAGCATTCTTCATCACCCGGGCCACTTTTTTTTCAACCTCGCAAATTTTTTTCTGAATCTGCCAGTTTGAAATATTAGTCAAAGGGAACGTCTGTGATTTTTTAAGATTTTTTAAGGCGCCCGTTCGGGATTTCCAATTTTTCATTACGATCACTGTATCCGAAAAAAATATTCATCAAACAAAAAAAAACATAAGAATAAAAACTTTTATTTTTTTTTCGCTTTATCGAAAAAAAATCAAAATAATAATTTTTCTGCACTGAAAAAATTGAAATTTGGCAAAAAAAATGAAAATAAAATTTTTTTAAACCTAATAACACACTTTCGATTTCGATACAAATTTTACAGGATGTTCGTCATTGGGTAAAGAGTCTGCGAAAAAAAATTCAGAATCGTACCTGCAGTGGTTAGGATGAAAAAAAATGAAAACCCTGCGAATTCTCGTAACCGCATATATGTGGTTATGAAAACCCAGCGAAATCTCATAAAAAATGGTACCTGCAATGGTTAGGATGAAAAAAAATAAAAACTCTGCGAAATCTCATAACCGCATATATGCGGTTATGAGATTTCGCAGGGTCTTTATTTTTTTCCATCCTAACCATTGCAGGTACCATTCTGAATTTTTTTTCGCAGACTCTTTACCCAATGACACACATCCTGTAAAATTCGTACCGAAATCAAAAGTGTGTAATTAGGTTTAAAAAAATGTTATTCCCATTTTTTTGCCAAATTTCAATTTTCTCAATGCAGAACAATTATGATTTTGATTTTTTTCGATACAGCGGAAAAAATTAAGTGTTCATTCTTGTGTTTTTTGTTTGATGAATATTTTTTCGAATAGTGTTCCTAATGAAAAATTGAAAATCCTGAACGGACGCCTAAAAATCTAAAAAAAAATCACAGACGTTCCTTTTGATTAATATTTCAAACTGGCAGATTTTGAAAAAAAATTGGATGTTGAAAAAAAAAGTGGCCCAGTTGATGAAGAATGCCTCAAATATAGTTCTATCGTTCAAAGAAAAAAAAAAGAAATCGATTTTTTGACATTGTAAATGTATATCCCGCCTTAAATAAGATATAACATCGATAAGAAATCGAAATCCGGCGAAAAGTGCCTAAACCTCCGTACCATCGGAGCAGAAAAAGCGAATTTAAATAAAACCAATTCGCCCCCAGCTATCCAGTGGCTCAAAGCGCGGAAAAAAGTATCAAATAACTAAAAAACAAAAGCGATTGAACCTCAGAACAGCGTTGAGAATGGTGATGTCCTCAAGGCTAGCGACGAGTTCGGTGAATTGGCAAGCGTCCCTGCTCATATTTTCCCACTCGCTCGTTTCGCCCCTCATTTCGTCCTCCTCGGGCGACGAGTTATCCTCGTCGCGTTCCCGCGACCGCGTTGGCGGCGGTGGTGGTGGTGGTTGTTCTTCAACATTGTCGATTTCGTCGTAAGTCGGTTGATTGCCATTGTCATCGACGATTCTCGCAGAGTCTTTGTTTCTCTGTAGTTTCGTGGCGACCGCTCGACACGCGATTGCGGCTGTGAGTGCTTGAAAGGGTTTGTTGGATTCGGCGAGGGTGAAACGAGCGTCGCACCACCAGGCCGATACCTCGTTGTACTCGACGCAAATTTGCTCGTTACCGCTGGCAAGTTGGCAAATGGCGTGCAACAATTGCGTGAAACGTTCGATTTCGATCTCGAGCGGGGCGCCCGAGCGTTTATTGAGCCAATAGGTGAGTGCGAGATGCATCAAGGTGCGCGAGTGTATTTCGCTCTCGCGAGCCGCCTCTCGCCAACGTTTCGTCGTGTCGTTCGAGTACATCCAGCCCTGATATATCAACGACGAGATCTGATACTTTCTCTCCTCGTTGACGAACTTTCGCAAAGCCAAGGCGCGATTTTGCCCACCGAACTCGAAACACCCGAGATACTCGAGGAACATACTACCGTCGTCCTTGAACGTGACACGCGGTGCGTTTCTCGGTCTCGCGGATTCGAGCTCTCTCAGCCTCGAGGACAACTTTAGAATTCGTTCAATTTCCGATTCCGAGGTTGACAGTAGACGCGCGAGATGTCGCGCGCCCGGTACTATCGCCGAAGCGACCGTACTGTACTCCGGTGGACGATCGAATTGCGATCGAGCGTATTTGTAGAACGTTATACCGCGATTCAATTGGCCGGCGATCTGGTGAAGGCTCCTCGCTACTGGCTCGAATTCCGTCTCGTCTGGGAACGTAAGAAAAACGGGTGAGAATCAATATAGAAACGTGGAACATGTGGAAATGAGAGAGTAGGGAGAAGGGCGTAGAGGGAAGAACTGGAGAAACATGGGATAGGTTAAGGCCTTATGCCATAGTAACGGGTATAAAATCATGTGCGAATTTGAGAATTTTTTTTCGTATGAAAAAGTGATTCATTCATAAAATTCATTACACGTCTATTTACTAGGTGCGCAACTAAGTTTCTGAGTTTTTTGACCAATATAAAATCGAAAATTTCAAGACAAATACAAAAAATAGTTCATTCGAAGTATTGTCCCTCGCTATTTACACATTTTTGCCATCTCTCTGGCAGTACATAAATACCACGATGATAAAAAGACGCGTCTTTGGACTGAAACCATTCGTCCAAGAAATTTTGTACTGCATCGTAATTGGCCAAGCGCACCCAAGCCATGCGCCATCGACCGGAACAAGTGATAGTCTGAAGAGGCCAGGTCTGGCGAATACGGCGGGTACGATAGCAGATCCCATTTCTGTGTTTTTCTGGTGTCCTGGACGATGGAACTGCGATGGCACGGAGCGTTGTCGTGCTGCAATATCACACGTTCGTGTCTCGTGTCCCATTCTGGCCGTTTTTCGAGCAATGCGTGGTTCAAATTGATTAGTTGTTGTCGGTAGCGATGCCCATTGACAGTTTCGCCCGGTTTCAGCAGCTCATAGTACACGATTCCTTTCTGGTCCCACTAAACGCAGAGCATTGTCTTTTTTCCGAAGCGATTTCGCCGTGTCGTCGATGTTGACGCTTCGCCAAGTGAAAGCCACGATTTTCTGCGTTTGGGATTCTCGAAATATATCCATTTTTCATCGCCAGTAACAATTCGATGCAGGAAACTCTTTCTGTTCTGCCGCAAAAGCAAAATTTCGGAAGTGGCTCTTCGATTTTTCATTTGTCTCTCAGTCAACTCATGCGGCACCCACTTTCCTTCCTTGTGAATTTTTCCCATGGCGTGCAAACGTTTCGAAATACATTGCCGAGTCACATTCAATGCCTCGGCAAGTTGGTCTTCTGTTTGAGTGTCATCTTCATCCAATAACGCTTGCAGATCGGCGTCCGCAAATGTTTACGGTCTTCCCGAGCGCTCCTTGTCCCCAGTCTCAAAATCGCCACTTCTGAACCGCTTGAACCAATCTTCACACGTTGTTTTTGATGGTATATGTTCGCCGTAGGCCTCCTCAAGTGACCGACGTGATTCAGCTGCTGTTTTTTTAGGTTGAAGAAGAAAAGCAATGCTTCCCGCAAATGCTGTTTATTTGGCACAAACATCGACATTTTCGAGGTTGGAAAAAAGGTCGTTGTGTTGCGATATTTGTTTATATTACGACTGGGTATTCTTAACAGAAGTCCAAGCTATAAAGACACCCAATTTCAGACCTGTATGCCGACTACATGTGTCGCTAGCGCTATCCATGTGTGAAACCCGGGAGCTTGGTTGCGCACCTAGTTAAATGTCTACCAAATTTTATTTTTCATCTCTCTGTCGAAACAAACTGATAGTTTTTTTTTAAATGTCACGTTAAGGTGCAAAAAAGCTTTGTGTATTTTCTACGAAATCGCAATAATAAATATAATATTTATTCGTATAAGAATATCAAAGTATGCAACACAGTGATCTTCAAATCTAGCATTTTATAAAAATCCTTACGTATAAAAGAACTTAAGCGAGAAGAAATTAGACGGAAGCACCGACTAAGAAGGATTTTTTTGAAATTCAACCCTTAAGGGGTGAAAAGGGGTGGCAAATTTTGTATGGAAATATTAAAAAATCTTGTCGTAATTACTTGAAATTGGGTATTCGTGCTTCTTGAGACAATTAATGAAGAACGTATTTCAGCGTTTTTAGAAATTCAACCCCTAAGGGGAGAAAGAGAAGAGAGAGAAAGTTTATATATGAAATTGAAAAAATCTGATCAAAAGATTTACTAGAAACTTAGTATTAAAGCTCTTTAACACAATTAATAAAACACGTATTTTAGCGTTTCTCGAAATTCAACCCCCAAACGAAAGGGGTGGAAAAGTTTGTACGGAAAATGAAAAAAAAAATCAGATCAAGTTTACTTGAAACTTTGTATTTCTGCTCACAGACAAACTTAATGAAATTTCAGCATTTTTGGAAATCGAATGCTCAAGGGGAAAAGGGGGTAGCAAAGTTTGTATGTCAAAAGAAATATCTGTTCAGATTTAGGTGAAACGTAGTATTAATGCTCTTCAACACAATTCTACGTCCTCCTTAATTAAACATTCCAGGAGCACATTTCATTGAGGAGCATTCAACACAAGTCTACGCGAATGAAGCCACGGGCGGAAAGCTAGCAAATAATAAAATCGTTTATTTACATTACCCCTCCATTATACTGGTAATTTCGTCCATTCACTGGCGATTAGGTCATTTCGCTACTTATTTATCAATTCCTTCAATATTATTTGCTGCAATTACTTGGAATATTTTTCTTCACTATCCGAATGATAACTTCTGTTAGCCATGGGGATGGAAAGATTGGTTTTGATAATATTTTCATTTAACAGCCCATGTGAAACCTATGATGACGTTATTCGTTCATTCACTGCTTGTTTTACCCTATGAGTTTTTTTTTTAAACTTGTCCTAGCCGAAAAAAACGTAGAAAGTGAAATAATCGTAAATAAATCGTAAAAAAATAATAATAATAATAAAGAAATAATCGTAAAAGCCCGCAAGGGCAAACGCGGGGAGAAGTTTCGAAAAATAAATTTCACGAAAATAAAAATCAATTTTGCACCGTAAAATAATAGACAGCGAACGAACCGTATTTGGACAAAACGCCGAGGAAACAGCTCGCGGCGACCTGCAGCGCTTCCGGTATCACGTGTTTGCTGCTCATCAGCATCTCCAGTATCTGCAATCGTATCTCGTTCGTTTTGATCTCGGTGCAGACTTCGGTCACCTGGTCGATCAATTTCTCATCGTCAAAGTCCTCCTCCCTCATGAAGGTCTTCAGTTTTTTCAGTAGATGCACGTCCCGCGCTCTTTTGCCGTTCTTGCTGCTCAGCGCGAAGTGAAAGGGCACGAGGATTTCCTTGAGTCCGCCGATCGGATCGACGAACACGCAGCCGTACTGGGCCCGATTTTCCGAAGACAGGGCCACGTCGTTCAGCCCCAAAAGACCGTAATTCGTGTACAGCAGCCTGAAATGAGTAACAACTGAAAAAATGACGACGCCTCCCAATGCTCCGAAACGCACGAAACAGCCTAGAAGGTTAAAGTAGCAGTTCGGTCCAATCGTTGTACACAAAATTGACGGCCGCCGAATAACTGCAGACCTAATATCAAAATGCCCCGGTGGGTTCACGCAGCATTCAAATGAGAGCTTCAATTCCGTCGTGTGGACGATAGCTCGTGTATCAGTTTTGAAACCTTAAGGGGGCAAATACCTTTGGGCGAGGAAAAAATTTTCTAGTTTTCATGATTTTTTTTTAAAGGAAAGATATCTCCATCATTTTCGAGACGTAGGGATATTTTATCACCAGTTTTGGTATTTTTTAAAATTAATTTTAAAAAATGGCGCAGGTACGGCACGGCCTACTAAAGTGCATTTTCAAAACGACGTGACGTATAGCTAAAACACGAATCTCGTTTTTCTAAACAAATTAACCCTTTAACGGCCACGCCTATTTCTGGATGGCTTAAAATCACTTCCTCTGATGGTATACCTAAAAAAGGGTTAAATATGAATGTCCAACCATAATTTTGTCGATAAGAGCCTGGGAAGTAGTTTTTTCGGACTGTAGCAAATTTCCTACTAACATTTTCACCCGCTCGGTTCGAACTATTACTCTGATTCAATCAAAAACCATCAAAGCCTAGTTCGTCCAGTCAAGCTGCCTTTGCACAATTCGATGAAAAAATATTTCAAGAATGTCCATTTGCTTACTTTTTTGGACGAAGAACGGGCAGCAGATCTAATGCAGAGGCAAGCGTCGTAAATTTTTACGACAACATTGTTGCCGTATTAACATAATTCATATGTTTACATTTGAATTTCAAGATATTCCGGCATTCGTAGCTGCATCTAGCATAGATTGATGGAACTCTGAAGTAGCTTGTCCGCTATAGCGTCCTTACGCGTTTACCGACGGGGTCAAAGTGAACCTACCAAATTTGCTACGATGGCAACTAAAGGGTTAAGGTTGATTTTTTGGCAAAACAAAAACAAAAAAATGTATTTAAAATTATGCGATTTTGCGAATAGACCATATTTTTAAAAAATCGTATGTATTTCTCTGACAAAACTTATGTAAATGATGATTTTCTTTCTTCGTGCTAATCTATAAAAATTCTTCGTCCTCCCGCAGAAAGCCTAAGAAAACCCTCCAGTGTAGTTTCGACTGAGCAGCCATTTTGTATTTTTTTTTTTCATACAATTTTTTTTTGTATACGTCGACACATGTGGAATAAACCCTCCAAACCTCATTTTTATTACTTTTTTAGGAACAAAAAAAATCTCAAGGTTTATTTTTCGGTGCGCCGAATGGATGTAACGCCTTCGTGAAAATAATGTCTCTAAGGCATCCCCAGGAGAGAGCAACTATTTACGACTATTTTGCTACCAATTAGTATTACGAACATTTTAATTTGTCGAAAATGCAGCAAAAGGATCACACAAGGTAGGGGATTCTACGAAATGTCGAAAAACCTCAAAAAGTTTCAAAAACGGTGGTTTTTTTTCACTCAGGGCGAATTTTTGATATTCCAGTAGGTCATGATCCAATCTAGCACCCCAAATGAAATATCTAAATTGTATTGAGATGAACCTTTTTTAAGATTGAATTGATTAAAGAGTTAAGCTACTGTGAAAATGACGAACGTTCGTTCGTCGCTGGAGGCAACTCAAATTGAAACGGAAGGTCCAACGTATGGTGCAGGAATTGCAGATTGAAGGTGAACTTGTGATTACAACGATAGAACTGCTAGTAAAACTTTAAACGCGTTTTTCTCATAACGATGTTCTTAAAAACGGTGTATCCCGGGAAAAAAAGTTCATGTCTGAGTGGATATGTTCATACATGTTTCAGATATTGTCATACATGTATCTGTATATATATGATTAGGTCTGATCATATTCCACATCACATATGCATATAGAAGATCATATCTGATCAAATACAGTATCTGGCCTGACCATATGTGAACTCATATCTGTTTAGATCTGGCTAAGTACCAAGGCGAGTTGGTACCGTAAATTCGTATCTGAACATACATAATGTGATATGTGAACGTATCTGTTCGTATAAGATCATATCTGATCGAATACGGTACCAGACTCCGCTATATAGATCTCATATATGTTTTTATCTGGTCAGGTACCAAGGCGAGTTGGCAGCGTGAAACCATAACTGAACATATATGATGTGATATAAGAGCAGGCACGTTCATATAAAATTTTATCCCATCAGATACGATACCAAACCTGGAAAATATACGAAGTCTTATACACTCATACCTTGTCGTGTATGCAGTTCAGTTGTTCACACATGAAAACTCCTGAATATATGAAACGATATATGAGGATATGAGACGATATCCGATCAGATATGGCACCTCACCTGACTATTATATGTGATCATGTGAGTTACTATAATATTATTAATTATTAACACGTCAAGTGATGACGTGTTAATAACCCCGCTCTATATATGTAAACATTGTAATATCTTCACGACTGCACTAACAAGATTTGATCTGTCTCGACAGGGTAAGATTTGCTCTGATATAGTCGGAGTCATACCTGGTCAGATGGATCAGATAAACTGTGATTCTGTCATATGAGCAGGTCTATTGTTCATAGATGTCCAGGTCTACTGGAATCCACGGTATTTTATTCTTATACGGACAGACAGATCTGGTCCAATAAGATTAGATATGCCTGACATGATCAGATCTGGCCCAATAAAATCAGATCTACCTGACATGATCAGATCTGGCCCAATAAAATCAGATCTGGTCCAACAAGATCAGATCTTGCCTGGGGATTGGATCTGGTCAGACCTGCTGCGATAAGGATGGGTCTGCTCTGAAAATTATGAAAATGGCTCTGATATGATCATACATGCTCAGATATAAGTATACATCATCTGTCATGACACTACATGAACAGATATTGCCAATTTTCTTGTCTGATCATATCTGATTCTACAGATATGATTCAGATATATTCAGATATGAACGTTTTGTCCCGGGATACGATTTCTCGACATCTAATGAACGGATTTACTTGAGATTGAATACACCTATTCACTATAATAGTAGTTTAGTCTTGACCGACCTTTTTTTTCTTAACATTCTTTTTTCATTTTTTCTTTCCTTAAGGTAATCCTGTCGCTTCACACCTCTCATACCACTGATCATACTTGAGACTTGTACAATTTAGATTTTTTACATATGCAAAAAAAATTGTAATAACTAAATTTTCCATGTGTAAACTGTTCAATGAATGTTCACATTTAATTAGAAAAATGAAAAAATAGTTATTCCAATGATTCGCGCAGTATTTCTAGGTGTGATATTTGGCAATATTGGTTCTGTCTCCGTCTCTTTTTACTCAACCAGGCGCGTTTGACCTCCGTGCTTTTCAACGTCGATCTGTCAAAACAATGTCAGGTGCGGGAAATATAAAGCTTCGTATTCGGGCCACGACTGGTAAAAAGCATGGAAAATTTGTATCGGCGAAATATGTCGGTTAAAAATGAAATATGTGGGGAAACTCGAATGAGTGAGATGAGCTTAGGACTACAGTCGCCTGTTGCCTTGCTGTCGCGTCTCTTTATCGTAGCAAGTGGTAATAAATCCAATACCGGAAGTTCAAATTAATCTTGATATTACATAAAAATTAGGTCAATAAGCGTAATTTTTTCTGAGAGCATTGAATTACTACTACAAGTGTTAAGTATGTAAATCTGATTTTTTTCAAGAATCTGACGGATTCCCACTATTATGTACACTTGTGTACCGACCGGAAATTGGTTTTTTGTGTATCGTCTCGGGATTCCTTCACAAAAATACGCAATTTTAATATTGATTTTCTCTGTAATTAGGTCGATAAACGACCCTGAAATTTCACAGTGACGATTATGAATATATTTAGTGAAGCTCAAAAAAAAAAATATAAAAATCCTATGGATTGACGCCTGGCGATAGGACTACCGTAACAACAAGTCGAAAAAAATTTAACTTTTTTTTAATCATTGAAACACGATAACAAAAAAAGCTCTTCAAGCCAATATAGTCAATATTGTTTATTTCAAAAAAAAAAAAAAATGGTTTTTTTTTTTTTTTCATTTCAGATCAACCACGTGGCCAAAATGAGGTACACCGTTGAGCTCCTCACGTTTAAAGGTCCTTCACAAGATTGTTTATAATTTCTTCAATAATTAATCATTTTTAATGAAATTTGGTACACAACTTTGTTAATGTACATACAAAAGAATTTTTTTATGTACTTTTTTGTACTTTTTTCGCTTTTTTGTTTGTAATAATATCTTCAATAATTAATCATTTTTAATGAAATTTGGTACACAACTTTGTTAATGTACATACAAAAAAACATTTTTCATGTACTTTTTTGTGCTTTTTTCGTTCTTTTGTTTGTATGCACTAAACTTTTCAACCATCCTACTTATACCTTCAAGATATTTTCAATGGACCTTCATTTTTGCGTCATCAAAGTAGCCTAACCCCTTCAACTTATCCAAAATCGGCAATTTCTTAAATTCATCATTGAGCTAAAAACAATTATTCCGTGTATTAATTAGAATTATAAACAAAGACATGAACGTACCGGCCATTTTTGCTGGCGGAAAAGGTCGTTATCTTGGCGCCTTGTTGAATCGACCAAATGTCAATGACGCCCTTCTTGGGTGCGTAGATAGCGAGAAAGAGTGCCGTTCTGAGATTGCACTTGGGTGTAGTTTTGTTTCCTGTGCGAAGCCGATCCTCGAAGGATTCGATCCAGCCGCACTGTGCGTCCCGATAGCCCTTCCACATTCGGAGGGCGATGCCCCGCCTGTTGTCCAACAGTATGACACGGCCCATCGCGTCGTTCACGACGGCCAACGATTTGTTCGGGCTTATGACGAGACGATCGCCCTCTCGCATCACGTCGCTCAGCCCGAAACGGCAGGTCATCGATTCGGCGGGCTCCTGCTTGTCGGGAACCTTCGATTTCTCGCTTATCGACGACTGCTTGGAGGATCCGCGAAACCAGCTGACAAAAAAAAAACAATCGTCAAGATCGACGGATCGTCATCAGCGAAAAAAGCAAAAGAAAAAAAAAACATTGTAAATTTCATACTCACGGTACGGCGGTACCAATTTTTCCGATGGCACTCGCGAGGCTGTTGGCCATCGCGAGGGCAACGTCCGACAGAACCGGCGCCGCGCCGCCCTCGAGCGCGTAATGAAAACCAACGAAGGGCCTCTTTCCCACGGCCATTATCAAATTGTGCTGAGGCGGACTCGAGCGATACGAGGCGTTGTGTCCGCCGCATATCGAGGCCGTCATCAGATGATCGAACGTGTTCACCGCCGTTGTACCGATCACTTCGCAATCGTTCACTATGTCCTGATCCTTGAAACCCCATTTCTTGTAGGCCAGACTCGACGTTGGTCGCTTGTCGTTGCAATTCGCCTGAACTAATGTCACAATTGTAAGAAAAGAATTTTTTAGAAAAATACAGAATTTAATCCTGCTGCCAGTATTGTTAAGCGGTCATCTTACTTTAGACGCTGAAAAAGTGTCGTTTTTTTAGCTATTTTCATTACTTTTTTGGTAGGTTTATACACTAGGCAAAAGAATTAAAGGATATTGAAAAAGTACGCCAATTTTAGGGTCATTTTCAAATAGCTGTAACTCCTCGAAAAATGGTCGTACAGCAAAATAAAAAAAAAGCAAATTGAAGGTGTGAATCTCTAGTTTCGAGATCTTGAGCTTAAACATTTTTCGCATCAGCCAATTTTTAGTAGCCATCAAAAAACCAAAGTAAAAAAAGAATTCAAAATTTTTGCTCATCTTTCACAGTCTGCACGGACTTTAATAAATTTTTCTGAATGATCCGCTTAGTGAAGGATCGTCTAGCTGGATTCTTCCCCTTTGATTTGAGCGGTGGGAGAGCTCTGTACGATTTTTTCTCGCTGAGTTATCGATGTTCAAAGCAAAAATGACACTTTTGACTTTGATGACTGATTACTCGGAGACTAATGGTCGCACAGAAAAAAAACCAGAGGGTTTTGGAAACTTTGAAGTATTCTCTATAAGATGCTTTTATCATTTTTTTATCAAGATTTTTTTTTTTATGCGGGAAAATGGATTTAACAAAACGTGAAAAATGGCATATTTACGAATATTCTTTTAACTAAGGATTATTTTGCCAATATCGAATAGATAAAAAAAATCGGTCTTTTTATGACCTCAAAGTATCCTAAAAAAGCCCTCAAAAATTTTAATCCCTGCGATTTTTTTTTTCATTGCGTTCCGAATGATCGAAATTGTGGTTTTTGCCAAAAATCGATTAAGGGCTAAATCTACCACCTTTTATTCGTCTTTTGAGAATCACAAGTTTTTTGGCACTGATCCGAATTTCCGGTGCTTAAAAATGTTGATCGTTGAACAACGGGAACAAATTTTTGTTTAATGAAAGAAAAAAAATTATTTAAAAAAAGCTAATTAAAATTGTTAGATTTTTTTATAGCGCTGAACGTTTTTCATGATACGACGAGCGATTGGAGTTGTTGGAATTCACAGTTCTTTGAATGTGTGCGTGTGGGAAGGGTCCTTCTGAATCATCGGTGAATTACAATGACGCTCAATAACAAATAAGTTATTAGGAGTACAACTTTGCAGTGACCGTTTTACTTAGAGAGCCACTGCGGCCGAAGTAGTGGCCCTAGCTCAATAAAAAAGTGGCATTTTAAACTAGAGGCTCTTTTCAAAACGTCTCCGGGATATGGGTATGATCCAAAAGCAAGGAAACTGGGTCCCGCATGAGTTGAAGCCGAGAGACATCGAGCGCCGATTTTTCACCTGTGAACAACTGCTCCAAAGACAACAAAGGAAGGGATTTTTGCACCGGATTGTGACTGGAGATGAAAAGTGGGTTCACTACGATAATCCTAAACGCCGAAAATCATGGGGACTGCCTGGTCATATTCCGTCATCGACGCCCAAACCGAATATTCACGGATCCAAAGTGATGCTGTGTATCTGGTGGGACCAGCTGGGCGTTGTGTACTATGAGCTACGAAAACCATCCGAAACCATCACAGGGGAACTCTACCGACGTCAGTTGATGCGCTTGAGTAAGGCACTCAAAGAGAAACGGCCACAATTCAACGAAAGACATGACAAGGTGATACTGCAGCATGACAATGCCCGACCCCATGTTGCAAATGTCGTGAAAAAGTACTTGGAAACGCTGAAATGGGAGGTTTTATCCCACCCGCCGTACTCTCCAGACATTGCCCCTTCCGACTATCACTTGTTCCGGTCAATGGCACACGATTTGGCTGACCAGCACTTCGGTACTTACGAAGAAGTCAAAAATTGGGTCGATTCCTGGATTGCCTCCAAGGACCAAGACTTTTATCGACGCGGGATTCGAATGCTACCTGAAAGATGGGCCGAGGTCGTAGCTAGCGACGGGCAGTACTTTGATTAAAAAATATGTAGCCACTTTTTTATAATAAAGCCTTAAACTTTTGAAAAAAAACGGTCACTGCAAAGTTGTACTCCTTATACAATTAATTATCATACACAACGATACACTAGTATAACAAAAAAGTGCGAAAATGTAGTAGATAGACATTTTTTTGAAACGTCACGGCTACAATATTTCTGCTAGTCGCGCTTTTCTGAGTTTCATCATTAATATTTCCTTTGAACATTCGGTGACCCCCTGCATTTGTTGCCGTTACGGAATCCTTAGATTTGTTTACACCGGTGAGAAGCTTATATCAGGCATCTGGAGTTACTTGGTGTATACATTGTTAGATAGAAATGCGACCAGCGTGTCGTTTCCGTAAAGAGCCGTATAATCGAGACGATTTTTAAAGTCGTAATTTTTTATTCAAAGTTCGGTAACTTGACTTGGAACTTTACCCATATACTGGGATATACTTTGACTTCATTATAATCGAGAATCAGTTCATTGTTAAATATTCGGGTTCACGAAAGGACCTTTGAAACTATGGAAGGAATGTAGAGAACTCTCGAAGGATTGTGAATGTCGGAAGGAATGGAAGGAATAAAGGAGGGGATGGTAAAAAGGGGAGGACCCCGTACCTCTAAGGAATACATGTATACTTCTCTGCGAATGCAGTTAGGAACACAACTTTTAAATTTGAAGTGAATCGAGTGAAAATTGTTGAAGTTATTTGTCACGCCATTTGGAAAAATGCTGTTTCGAGAAGTTTCGAGTAGTCGGCCATTTTGTACATCGAAATATATATATATATATCTTTTCTATCAGCTTGATATTCATACTAAATAGATGTGTAATTAATTTTATGAGTGAATCACTTTTTCATACGAAAAAAAATGTTAAATTCGCACATGATTTTATACCCGTTACTGTGGTCTAAGGTCTTAATAAATACACTTTCGAAATAAATTTAAAAAAAAGGTTTTTATGTATTCATGTAACCCAAACAAACTTTCAACGCGTTTTTCTCGAAACAACGTTGTTCGACGGCTTGTTGATAAAATCGTCGAAGCTACTGAACCGATCCTTATAAAATGTTAACCACATATTCTTTACAACTACAGCTATAGCGCATATTAGGATTTTTTTTTTAAATTTTGATGTCGACTATTTTTTTCCAAAAACGGTGAAAAAAAGTTTTTTTTTTGTTCTCTCGAAAAATGTCCGCGATTTTGTTATTTTTGAATATATCAAAAATCGTGTATGCGCTATAGCCATTATCATACCGAATCTAAAAGCGTTTGACTTTTTTGTTTCGGATGATCCATCTTCGGGATTTCATCAACAGCGCAGAACTACCATTTTTTTAGAACATTTTTGTCTATAAATAGTGACTTTAATAAATAAATTTTTTTAAATTGTATTTCAAAAGTGTATTTATTAAGTGTAACAACTTTTATATCAATATCTATAATATAAACCTATTAAAAAATAATGAAAATAGCCTTTTTTTTAGCGTCTAAAGTGAGAAGACCCCTTAAGGTAGTCCTATCACCGGGCTTCAATGCATAGAGGATTTTCATAATTTTTTTTGAGCTTCACTAAATATGTTAATAATCGTTTTTGTAAAGTTTCAGGGTCGTTTATAGACCTAACTACAGAGAAACGAAATATTAAAATTGCGTATTTTTATGAAGGAATTCCGAAACGATACACAAAAAACAAATTTCCGGTCGCTACACAAGTGTACATAATAGTGGGAATCCGTCAGATTCTTGAAAAAAATCAGATTTACATACTTAACACTTGTAGTAGTAATTCAATGCTCTCAGAAAAAATTACGCTTATTGACCTAATTTGAAGGTATGTGTATTATTTTTCAAAACCCCATAACTTTTTATAGGGAGGTGACCGCCGCGATTTTTCTCCACCATCGTGTTCAGAGGATCAAAATCTATAAGCCTTCCACCCTCCTCCGGGGTGGGGGTACGTGTACATATGCGAATCGTAGGAGGTATGTCTATTATTTTTCAAAACCCCATAACTTTTTATCGGGAGGTGACCGCCGCGATTTCTCTCCACCATCGTGTTCAGGGGGTCAAAATCTAGAAACCCCCCCACCTCCCATCCTCCTCACGGGTGGGGGTCATTTTCCGAATAATTACCTTCTCGAAATGACACTTAACAATGTACAAAAGGTTTCAATAAATTTACTCTATCCATATAGATGAAAAAAAATCGCAAAAAAGTGTTTCTTTTTTCACGCTGAAACCCCTACCCTCCCCTTAATGAGCTGAAAGAGATTGAGCGAAAATAAGGAGTCTTGGATGTGAAGTAGTGACAATAAATCAATATATATTCTAAATCCAAGCGTGATCCACCCCCGCAGCCCCATGCCAGCCCATCCATGAAGGAGGTTTCGGTTTGGAACTGCAGAGCTTGGGTTCGGAGATATGAATGTCAAAATAGGGCATCGACCAATGGACTCCTCATGGGAGTTTGGTGACGCAGCTGAAAATCGAGTGCCGAAATGGCCGAAGCTCACCAGAATGTTCACAACTCCCAATCACAAACCAACAATACCTCTTGCCAAATGATTGCGGCAAGCTCTGAGAGTGGAGAAGAGTGCAAAGCCGGGCAGCACGCACACGACGCTCTTGTAGAGGACGTGGAGCTCTTCGCTGATGCCCGGATGACCAACGTGTCGAGGTGGCGAATGCGATTGGCACTTTATGCCCAGGATAGGCTCGTTCTCCAGCTGCTCCTCCATCAGCAGTGCTCCAGTCTACGATCATTTTCAAACGATCTCTCGTGAGCAGGAAAATTGAAAATCGATTTCTTACCACTTTTCAGCCTCTCTTGTCGCTTCTCTGTTCGTTATCAAATGGATTTTATGATCGATCGGCACTCTTACTTCTGTGTAGAAGCGGAGATAGCCAGTGCTGAAGCCCGCAGCTACGCATGTCCAGTCCGGTGCGCTGACCGCGCCAGCTTTTGCGAGCGATATCAGCGGAAGACAAGCCAGACTCGTGATCCATTCGCTGAGAACACGATTCAACCGATTACGAGTGAGCCGTGAACGAGAGAAAAGAAGAAAATATTCAGCATGCGAGCAAAACTTTATTGGCTCACTTTTCTTCGCTCGCTATGCTTCCGTTCCAGACGGTGTAAAATTTTTTCTTCACCTCACCGGTCTCCTGACTGTCCCATTTCGCTGGAACGATTGCATATTCGATGTATGAAACGATAAACATCCCGATCTCATGAATAATCGTAATAATGAACGATAAGAAGCAATTACTCAATTAGGCACGTTAAGGAGGGATATACATGCAGATGGGGAACAATTAAGCAATTTTGAGGCATTTTCCAAATTGAGAAATAATTATTCTACATTTATTAAACTGTCGATGTACTTTAATAGTATTCTTTCAGTTTAATTAAACTTTAATTCATTAAAGTTAATTTTCATTGAACTTTAATTCATTAAAGTTAATTTTAAGTAAACTTTAATCGATTAAAGTTAATTTTAATTAAATTTTAATTCATTGAAGTTAATTAAAATTAATTTTAATCCATTCATCATGAAAATGAGCTGTGGCAGAGTGTTACTGCAAGGTTGCAGCGAAAGTTGCGAATCGGCGTGCAGCCTAGCGTCCCGTTGACTTCGATTTGCAAAAAAATTCAAACATTTTTCCTTTAGAACATATATAGTTTCTATTTGACAGTAATTGAAATGAATAAATTACAAAATTTAGAGAATGGCACGCATTTACAACAACAAACAAACAAAATTTCTGTAAAATTTGGATCAAAAAGTACTTTTTTCTTCTCATTTTTTCAGAAAATTCTCGTCAAGTAGAAGGTAGCGATATTATCAATATTTCTACCAAGTTTCAACTCAATCGGCTCAACAGTTTTTGAGTAATGCTGCACGCCAATTTTGAAAATGCCGTTTTGAGAAAAACTCGTTTAAAGTTTACATAGAATTTAAATTAAACTGCACTAGGTACTTGTGGTAACTAATTACTCGAGTACAGTAGTAATTATTAATTACAGTAATAATTGTAATTGTTAGTCGTTAATTTAATTAATTTTGGCCCATCTCTGCCTGCCCCTCTGCGCTCTCGCTTCTACCTGCGGAGCACACTCGGAACTCGAGCAGCGAGGCACAACATTGACGGGCTGTAACGTTTAAACTTTCTCGAATTTCGCTTTGAAACTTTGAAAAAAAATTCTACGTATATAGTTCGATCGTTTGAAAAAAAAATCGTTTTTTTTTTTTTTTTTTTTTTTTTTTATTGTTGTAAATGTATATCCTGCCTTAATTCAATACTTTGCCGATTTATATTATTAACGAGTAATGGATCACTGTGCATTACAAATTTGCGAAAGAATGAGAGGATTTTCTCGAATAATATAAGTACAAAGGGAAGATTTCACGACTTCAATAATGAAGACAAAGAGGAGAGCAGTCATTTTTTTTAGGCATTACAATTTGTTTGCACTGAGGTATTCTATGTACTATAAAAGGTATTCTATGTACTATAAAACTTTGTGTATGATACTCCTGCTAATATGCATATTATCATTATTAATATGATCGACAAATTAAGAGGCTTCATTACGAGAAGAAATATATTTATTGAAGAATATTATGTTTCTATTCTTTGCTATCGGATAAGATTTTATGTAGGTGATATAATAATTATTATTAAATATAAGTACATTAAATTCTATATTTACTATATAATTATAATGTAGAAATAAGGAAAAAGAGATGAATATGAACCAAAGATAAGATTATATGTAGACTTGAGTACATTATATTATATGTAGAAGAGAGAACTATGCAACCGTTGTGAATTGACGTAATATTCTTAAGGGCTTATGTGAGTTTGAAAATTTCAAAAAACCCATTTTTTAATTTATTTTATTATCTAATAGTACAGTATGTCTAGAATATTCTCCCAGAGGTTTAAGTCAATCGGAGTAAAAGCCTAGGAGAGAGAGAGCCTTCGGGAATTCCCCCCGTTGGGAAAGACCGGCCGGGAGTGACACAGGTATATCGCATTTTTTCTCAAAACACTATTTATGAAGTTGGTAGACACGATTTCTCAAAAACTAATACACCGATCTTATTGAAATTTTGCACCCTTCAAAATAGCATTAACTAGTGATTGAACGAAGGTCTTTTTTTCGATTACAAATAATTTTACAAGGCTATATGTAGTGTAAATTGTACCAAAAATTGAACTATTTTGCATACAACTCTGGCAAAAATTCAAATTTCAATGTTTTTAAATCCTTCGTTAAATCACGAGCTATACTTATCTGCCAACAGAAAAAAATTGGTTTTTTTAATTTCAGATAAAGCTATAATGAGTTATCCTGACCATCACGAGGACACTTTTTTTAGGGGTCTCCGGAAACCAGGTCCCACCCGCTGGATTTCCTAAATTTTTAGATGAATTTAAAAAAAATATTGTTGAAATGTTGCTCTATTATGTGCTTAAAATTTTGAATAAAATCATTTGTATATTATATTTTTTTTTAATAGAGAAAATATGCTTTTATGTGCTTAAAATTTTGAATAAAATCATTTGTATATATATTTTTTTAAATAGAGAAAATATTCTTTTTTTGGCTTCATAACCCAGGTAACTTCCTAAGCCCGAGAGGCAAGAATGGCTAAATAAATCTATCTATTATTATAATGTATTTTGACTACGTAAATATTAATTTTTTAGTTACTTACATATATATATATAAAATTCCCACCAATGTACCCACTCACCACTATTGATAAGATCAACAAATCAGAAGGCCACAGTCAAGTAGAAATGTATTTATTAAAGGCTCACACCTGGTTCAAATTCTTCATAAATATCAATTTTTTCTTTTCAACAAATTTTCTAAGTATAACATTTAAAAAATATTCTCTGTAAATCTCAATTAGCTTTGGTCAAAATTCAGAGACTAATTGGCGTTTATAGATAGGTAGGTGCCGCAAACCGGCGAACTTTAAACAGGTTTTTCTCAAAATGGCTTTTTCAAAAATCGTCGACCACCATATCCCAAAAATCACTCCACCGATCAGCTTCGAGTTTACAAGCTTATTTTACATATCAAAAAGCAGTGCTTGAACGAAGGAATTCGTTTGTCGATGCATAGTTTTTGATCACCAATGAAAATAAAGCTTTTTTTTCACTGTAAATCGATACTTTCACATTGGGCTGTGGCCATTTTTCCAAAAAATCAATATTTAATTACATTTATCCTCCATGCACTAAATTGATCATGCAAAAAATAAATGCATTCGATTTTTTTTATTTCGGATTATTTTTTTTCTGAGCAACAGTGGTCGCCGCAAGGGACGTAGTACCATTGCATCTGGCACATTTATGAATATTATCCAACACTGAAATTGCAAAAGATACTTGAAACCATACACTTTAATATTAAAAAGAAAAACAATTCAAAACTTGCACACGTTTCCTAAAAAAAAAATTATAAAAATTTGGTGTGGCCTGTTAAAGAATACAGTAGAACCTCGATTATCCGAACCAATTGGGACCGAGACTAGTTCGGATAATCGAAACGTGGATTTTTTGGGACGAGATCATAAACCTTTTTACATAAAAACAGGACATATATATATATATATATATATATATATATATATATTTTTTAAATTAGACATACATATTAACGTTGAAAAAAAAAAAAATTTTATATATATATATATGTGTGTGTGTATTTTAAACACCTGAAAAGAGTCGAACGCTTTTTTTAATATTTTTTTTTATAAAATCGTTTATTTTTAATTGACGAACGGCTGTAACGCGTTTTTGAGCGGCTAAGTCTCGCAGCCTTTTGAAAAGGAGAAGTTGCGTTGGGTTGCTTATTAGTAGTTGAGTTGCCCACGGCGGTGGCAGCGAGCAACAATGCATCTTTCGCACCAACATTCGGATAATTGAGCGTTCGGATAAACTAAGTCATCGTTCGGATAATTGAGGGTTCGGATGATCGAGGTTCGGATAATCGAGGTTCTACTTTATTATATTTACGTTTTTAGCGATCGGATAAGATTCAACGTAGATCAGAGTTGGGCGTAATTCTATTTATAAATATGAATACGAATTTATTCACATCGTGATTTTAATGTGAATATAAATACAAATTTTTTCATACTTCACTTAATTGTATTTACATGCATGCATACAAATACAATTGTATTCACAAATATTCTAAACATAAATGTACAAAAAAAATTGTGAGTATTCACAAAAAATGTGAATATTAACAAAAAAAATCCTGTGAATTAAGAAAATTCACATCCAAATCTGTGAATGCAAATGTATTCACAAAAAATTGTAAATACAAAAAAATTCACAAAATAAGTTGTGAATTTTTTCGTATTTAAGACAAATTAAAATCAAATTCACAATGATTAGATTAAAATTTACACCAAAAGTGAGTTCTTGCGTACTTTGAGAGAAAACATTGCGTAGAGCAAAAACATTGCGTTAAGTTCAACACAACCCAAACACAATGTTTTCTCTCAAAATAAGTAAGAACTCACTTGTGGCGTAAATTTTAATATAATTGTCGTGAATTCGATTTTAATTTTCTTCAACTTGAGGAAATTCACAACTTATTTTGTGAATTTTTTCATATTTATAATGTAATATTTGAAACACGCAACTTTTTTTGCAAACATTTCTTTGACTCGACGCAATTTTTTCTCTCAAAATACGTAAGAACTCACTTTTGGTGTAAATTTTAATCTAATCACTGTGAATTTGATTTTAATTTGTCTTAAATACGAAAAAATTCACAACTTATTTTGTGCTTTTTTTTTGTATTTACAATTTTTTGTGAATACATTTGCGTTCACAGATTTGCATGTGAATTTTCTTAATTCACAGGATTTTTTTTGTTAATATTCACATTTTTTGTGAATACTCACAATTTTTTCTGTACATTTATGTTCAGAATATTTGTGAATACAATTGTATTTGTATGCATGCATGTGCATGAATACGATTTTATTTGTAATGGTATTTACAACATTTGACGTATGAATAAACTTTTATTTATATTCACATGAAAATCGCTACGTGAATAAATTCGTCCTCGTATTTATAAATAGAATTACACCCAACTCTGACGTAGATAAGACAACATCATTAAATAAAAGTGCATTCAATTATACATTTGCTATTTCATTGTAATGTATTTTTAGTACTTTTTATATCATTCCCCAATATGTGTACGCAAGTATCAATATTCCAGTCACTTACACATATTTATATACAAATGATATTGAAAAAAATGACAAAACAAAGAAGTCATGAAATACGCGAAACTCTGAGAAAAAAACGTCATGGTAGAATATTCCACGTAGTTTTCTTTAAGGCGTTAGGCCACAGTAACGGGTATGAAATCATGTGCAAATTTAACAATCTTTTTCGTATGAAAAAGTGATTCACTCATAAAATTAATTACACATCTATTTAGTATGAATATCAAGCTGTTAGAAAATATTTTATTTTATTTTTTCGATGTACAAAATGGCCGACTACTCGAAACTTCTCGAAACAACTTTTTTCCAATTGGCGTGACAAATAACTTCAACAATTTTTACTCGATTTACTTCAAATTTGAAAGTTATGTTCCTAATTACATTTTGCAGAGAAGTACGTACAGAATTTCTGATGAATCAAAAACTTTTCTTTTTATGAGCATTTTACGAGCAGAAATAACGAAATTTTTCACTTAAAATTCGTTTCTAAAGTTCAAATACCTACAACTTTTGAATAAAACAATATTTTTTAAATTCCGTGCGTACTTCTCTAGGTATTCTAAAGTAGATTGACGAGAACTTTTGTTTTTTGTTCTAGGTAAAAAATTGTGGGTGCTAAATGTCACGCTATGGAACGCTTAAAAAAAGATAAAAGAAAATATTAGTAGTCGGCCATTTTGTACATCGAAAAAAAATATATATATATTTTCTAACAGCTTGATATTTATACTAAATAGATGTGTAGTTAATTTGATGAGTGAATTACTTTTTCATACGAAAAAAATGGTTAAATTCGCACATGATTTTATACCCGTTACTGTGGCCTAACGCCTTGAGCAATCAAGAAAGTCTAGTCAATAATGGGATTGAGAAGAAATGGAAGAACGAACAAAACACAAGATAAAGAACACTTTAAAAACGAGTACAAATAAATCAAATATCTTACAGGCTAAAACGACAATGTTTGTATTGATCGCCAGTGCCATAATGTCACCTGTGGATGACAAGGAGACGATCGTCTCCTGCAGCGGTAGTTCGTCTTTCGGTACATGGTCAACTGTAAACAACAATAACGTATCTTCGAAAACAGTCGAGCGTAAAAAAAAAACGAAAACAAAAAGAATTCGCAGCAGACTACCGTCCGACCTTTGACGTCTCCATCGCCGAGCAATTTTTCCTTAACTTCGATCGGATCAACCAGACGTGCGATTCCCTTTATTTGACAGGACATCTTTCATCGTTTACGTCGAACGGATTCACGCTATGACGACAGGAAGTTTTCGTGAGAAAGACAAGGAGACGAGATCGCCAGCTGGTTCGGTCGCGCTAAACAATGGACGTTCGCACACTGTCGCAACTTTTCACGCAATTATTTTTACACTTGAGACTAACAACTTTTTCGACGCGTTCAACGATTCTCGAGAATTCATTGTTGCGTTGCGGCAGTTAAACAAAAAAGAAACATTTGCGGATGTCCACGCGCGCACCGTCAGCTGTTTCGGCCCGTGGCGCGCTGGCCCGTCACTCGTCGCGGTGAGGAGACGAATGCACGGGAGAGCGCGACTGCGCCGCCGCGACTTTCCCCCCTCCACTCCGCTCGAAAGACGCGCACCGCGGAGTGGGGGCTCGAGGTTAGGTAGGCGGGAACTGAGGGAACTAATAAATCTTCGTACTTCGCGTTACTCGCGGCAGAATTGTCCTACATATTTTGTAATTACGAATGACTCGGTAAGGACAATCCTATAGGGGAAGAAAAGACAATATCAATTGATTCGCACCAGCTTGCCGTGAGTACATCGCGCATTGCTTTAGTCTAGCATATCGTCCGGCGTGGGTACTGCGTAGGCGCGCACACCTGTCGCTCGCAGAAAGCTCGCGGACAGCGTGGCCCGCGGGTCACGCACATCCCGGTCGATTTTTTTTTTTTTTTGAGGATAGAGGTATCACGAAAAATATGTCCAGGATACTTTTTGGAACATTAAGGGATTATGGCTAGTTGTAAAAGTCGACAAATCACTTTTTTCAAAACCTATATATTTTGACAGTAGATCATCTGATAAATTTTCCGTGAAAATTTCAAGGTGATCGGATCACAGTGGACAGATTTTTAAGCTGTTGTGTTGAATTTTCTAAATTTTCTCGGTGTATAAATATCTCGATTATAAACAGCTCGATATAAATATCGAGATTTATCTCAATGTATAAATATTTTTAATCGAAAGATTTTTTTCCGATGATTAACGATGATAACTTTCGATTTGATTAACGAAAAATGTCAATTTTGCAAAAATCAAGACTCCCTTTGAAAACGCGTCATTTTTTTCAATTTGATATTTCGGAAATTCCTTCGATTAATCGTAGGGTAAGCCAATATACTTACGAAATCTGTTTGATTTTTTGATATTGGATAACCTGGTTGAGAATTCACATTGCTCACCGCAAAAGACATTTTCGAGAGGTGCTTCCCGGACATCGGCTGTACATCGATTTGAATTAAATATTTTGACACAAAAAAATTACAAAGTGTTCTTCGGATGATACTTTTTCGAATACCTAATTTGTGTAGACATTTAAAATCACGATTTTCTGTTTAAAAAATCTTAAAAACGACCCGGTTTCGACTGTTACGAGGCATAACTCCCAAATCACCAGAGATTTCCTTTTTTCCCTAGACGCGTAAGGTGCATAGAATAATAATAATAATCAACAACAAAAACCGCCGTTTCGATGAAAACGTCCAAAAACTGGACAAGTTTGCAATCCTTTCATCTTTCTCGCCATGCCGTCAAGTGGCGCTTTTTTTCAAGAGATGCTTGACCTCTTTAGAGCGCCGCCGCAAAGCTCGAGTTTGAAGTTTGCCGAGTTGGATTTCACGTCCCGTAAAGGCCGATCCTCATAGAATTGGACAAGTTTCCGTGTGCCCGAGTGTCTCAATTTATCCGTGCGGTGTTTCGCCATCGGTGAAATTGACAAAGATCGACAAAAGTGCGAACGACCGGTGGACAGGAAATGAAGGAAAAACGATCGCGACGGCGAAGGGAAAGTAGCCGGAGAGTGTAGTGCGGTAGCGCGTTTGAAAAGGCAGCGCGCGCACATGTGTGTTTTCGGTGACGTGACTAAGAGTGTGTGCGTTGGTCGCGTGCAGGGGGGGGGGTCTAAAAGTCGCCGCTTAAATCCTATCGCGGATTGGCCGAAATACCGCGCTCGAGCCAATCTCGCGCCTCGTCTCTCTCGCTCGCGTCAATGAGAACGATCTCCTCGATTCGCTCTCGCGCGTTTAACACGCGAATAATAATCCCCGAAGGAGCGCCATCTTGTTTATTATTTTCGAAAAGCGTTTGTAGGTTGGGTTTAAGGCCGCGAACGACGACGACGTAGGAGCGGTGTATATAAAATATACGCACCCTTGAATCGTGGACGCATCGAAACGTTTTTTTTAAAGCCCTATTCGCAAATTTTCTCGCGTTCTCGCTCGTTGTCACGGGGTAACAGAGCCGCCGAGGGGACAGTGAGCGCACGAGCGAGTCGAAATACAAAACAAGTGCGGATTATTACGCGTTCACATATGAAATTGCGGGAGAGTGCGGTCGAGACGGACAAAGAAAGAGAAGAGCGAGAGTGAAACACGGAGGGTGCCTCTCGGTGGGTATCACGAAAATTCGCCTTTGCGGATGCATTCGCGTTTGTTCGCGCCGCGTGTCGGTGCCGATCGCGAAAAAGATCAAGACGGATGAGCCGCGGGTAGTTGGGCGAAGAAAGAGTGCGAGCGAGAGCGAATGTGCGGCCGCCCGAGAGAGACGGAGCGAGTGTGCCTGAGCGAGCGAGAGCGTGATAGACGATACGAGAAAACGACGAGTGCGTGTGGTGCGTGCGTGTGTGCGAAAACGAGGGAAGAAGCGAGTTGGTGTGTTTCTCGCGCGCGGGAATCTCATCGAATGTGTGTTTGATTCTTTCCTTTTTTTTTGTCCCCCCCCATTTTTTTTCGTTACCCGATTCTTCGTGAAATTTTCTTTCCCTCGTCGTGTATCGTCCCATCTGTATAACGGCGGCACTCGCGCTACCAACGTATAACAGCGTCGCTGCTGCCCTTGCGGTGATCCGGAGTGATCGTATGTGTGTTGTGGTCTCGTTTTTTTTTTACCGCCGAGAGAGACGTGAAAATCTCGCTGTGCGTATGTGTGTATTTGGCAGGTGTGTGATTACGGTACGTTTCTTTTTTCAACCATCAACGAAATGATCCAAAAAAATTCTTTCCGGCACACGCGTTACAGTGTAATTTTCCATGAGAGCGAAAGAGAGAGAGAGAGAGCGAGATAGGTGGAGCGAGCGAGAGAGAGAAAAATTGGCCCAGCGACGCAAAACGTAAAACATAATCCCCCCGTGCCTTCCTCCCCCCACCTTTCCCGCCGCTCGACCGTAACCTCGCAAAATTCCCGCTGTGCGAAATTGAAAAAAAATTCCAGTATCGCGCGCGGCGGTGACGAGAAGAAAAAGAAAAGACGTTGTACGAAAGCACACACACACTCGCGCGCGCGTTATTAGATCGATCGATCGCGCAACGTTTAACGCGCGGGAATCCAATTTTCGCCGGCGATATTAAACGTAATCTTCGAGGAAGCTTCACGCGTTTCCGCTTTTTTCTTCTCTTGCCTCCTCCCTCCTATCCCGTTTGGTTGCGCTGATGAAATTCTCGCGGATCGCCAAACATAACCTCCGTTCAACGAACGAAACTATTGTCAAATGTAGGTTAAAGTCGTCAAGCCGCTTTTCGGCACACGCGATTTCAAACTTTTCCGCGACTCTCGTACGCCCGCTTTTCTCTCGCTCGCTCGGTATCCTCGCAATTGGCGTAGTTTTTCGACTTTTCTCACGCTGTGCGGCTGGTGTTGTCTTTTCTTTACTTCAATGTGAACTTTAGCGCACTTTTCGGTGTGATTTTCAAACTCGGGACTTTGTGTATCTTCTTTTTTTACCGTGGCGGCGACTTTAGCGTAGTCTAGACTGTGTTTTTGCAGTGCGACGTTGCAGTCTCTTCTTTTCGGTGAATCGTCAAGTTTTGGAGCCTCTTATCGGTAGTCTTGTTTTATTCCAAGGCTAGGGCCGCATCCTTTTAGCGTGCTGTCGATTTTGGCGCACTTTTGACAGAATTCCATCGTTGCGAAGCTTCCATCGCTTCTTTTAGGTGCATCGTCAAGTGTGGAGTCCTCTTTACGGCAGTCTTATTCCAAGGCCTGAGTTTCATTTTTCACTTTACTGTCAACTTTAGCATACTTTTTCTTGCATTGCGGCGCTTCAGTCACTTCTTTCCACTGTGTCGTCAAGTTTTGGGCCCTTTGCAGTATTCTTCTATTTCGGATCCTGTGTCTCATTTCTTTACTTTACCGTCAACTTGAGTGTACTATTTCCTATGTTCTTTCGTTGTGGGGCTTCCGTCACTTATTTTCACTGTCGTCAAGTTCTTGGGTGTCTAATACGTATTTTTCTTGTAATTGTAGGCTTATCTCATTTCTTTACTTTACCGTCAACTTCAGCACACTTTCCTACATTCTTCCCTTGCGACGCTTCCGTCACTTTTCACTGCATCGTCAACTTTAGGGACCTCTCGGTAGCATGTGTCATTGATCCCAAGACTTGAATGTACTTACCGTCAACAGGGGTAATGTTATCCCTTGTTCCCGGTCTTCCGTCACTTTTTCTTACTCTATCGTCAATTTTGGCGCACTTTTCATCGTGTTTCGTATCAAGGCGCATCTTTTCACTGTACTGTCAACTTCAGAGCACTTCTGCCCGATCGTACGCCAATGGTTTTTTGCACATCCTATTCTGGATCGTCATAAGCCAATTTACTTTTCTTGTTTTCTTGGTGCTGAAACTTGCATTGGTCTTTTGTTGGGCATCGTCAACATCTGCGTACTCACCCTTTATTTGTTTAGCTCGTCTTGCATAGTGACAAGAGCATGCGTCAAAATTGGCCTGCATCTCTGGTCCGTCACTTTTGTTTCTCTCTCTCTCCGACAATGGTCTGTCAAAATTGGCATACCGTTTACTCTTGTCAATCCAGCATACTCATCTCACCCTCTTTCTCGAACCATCGTCAAAGTTGGCGGCCTCCCTGTCACGTTTTTCCATGCCAAAGCTCACGCGCCTACTTTGAAAACTTGACGAATTGTTATTATGAAAGAAAAAACTGTAACTTCCCTGCCACACAAACCCAAGCGAGAAGCTTTCGCTCTCTTCGGTTCGTCCGCTCTCCTCTTCGTTCTCGCTAATCATGGAATTTTTGTATCCTCCGCTCGGCGTTTAGATCGAGCGTGCGACTGTCTGAGAAAGGAAGAGACTCCTTACAAATCCGTCGCGATGAGCACTCTGGCCGAGCAGGCGTCCAAGCTGCTGGACTTCAACCAGAAGTTGGACATAACGCTACTCGACAGCATGGTCAGCTGTATGTACATGGGGATAGGCGAGCAGCAGAGATTCGCCCAGGAAGTTCTCACAACGCTCAAGGAGCATCCGGACGCTTGGACGAGGGTAGACACTATACTGGAATATTCGCAGGTGAGAGAGCCCGACGAGAGAGGCACGGAGAAGAAGATAGAGAAAGAAGTGTACAAGTTTGTACCGCAAATTCTTTTTCACTTCTGCATTTTAATCATTGTACAAAATCTTTCCTCAGTCAGCGCATGAATTTCTGATAAGGATCCTAAAGGAACTTTTCAATGACGTTACTTCATCCTCGATCTGTAAAAACAAAACATTGGGACTATTAATGCGGAGGTACCCGAGTAAACGGCGAGAAAAGAAGGTAAACTTCGGGATTTTTTATCTCAAAAACTAATGTTTCGATTGGATCCGGGTTTTTTTTTATTGGAAAATATGTACATTGAGATATGTTTGGGGATTTTTTGAAATAAATTCGTTGACTGGAAGCGATTCAACGGCGATTATCTCGAAACATAGTTTTCAAAGTCGGTGCAAGATGTATCTCGAAAACGGCTTGTCCGATTTTGTCCTAATTTGGATACAATATTCTTCGATAGTTTTTCTCGTTCGCCACGTCGGGGTTTTCCATTCGATTGGACCGTTGCTTTTTTATGCAATGTGTATGCAATCCAAAATCGTTGGAAATTGCGAACGAAAAACGAATGTTAAATGAAAACGGTCGCAATTCCGTCAAAAATGAAAATTTCAAAAAAATCCTACGTGGCGAACGAGAGAAACTATCGAAGAATATTGTATCCAAATTTGGACGAAATCGGACGAGTCGTTTTCGAGATGCATCTGACACCGACTTTAAAAACTATGTTTCGAGATAATCGCGTTTAAAGCACTTCCAGCCAACGAATTTAGTTTAAAAAATCCTAAACATACCTCAATGTACATATTTTCGAATAAAAAAAACCCGGATCCAATCGAAACATTAGTTTTTGAGATAAAAATTCCCGAAGTTTACCGCTTTTTCTCGCCGTTTACTGAGGTACCTCCCTTAAAGAAATTAATTTCGTTTCCTTTCCTTTATAAAGATTGAAATAAAGATTATCGTGTAAAAACAAAATGACGTGAGAAAGAGTAGTTAATATAATTTGATAATTATATTATTCGATAATTATTAAGAGTAATTAATATAATTTGATAATTAATATAATTTATAATTAAGATAATTTGACAATTATTTTCCGTAATAAAGCATACGCTTGATTTTCCCATTTTGAGGGATTTGTTTCTCATTTATTCATAGAAAATCGAGCCGATTTCTGTATACGTATGAATAAACAAATATACTAAAACGTTAGATAAAAATAATATAAATATTTAAATTTACTTCGGTATATAATTATTCAGTACTGATTTTTTTTTATTTTACTGAACTACTGAATTTTTTTTAAATTTCTGATAAATGTATATACGAGGTGTGTAAATTAAGGCCTTAGGCCACAGTAACGGGTATAAAATCATGTGCGAATTCAACGATTTCTTTCGTATGAAAAAGTCAGTCGCTCATAAAATTAATTACACATCTACTTAGTATGAATATCTAGCTGTTAGAAAATATATCTTTTTCGATGTACAAAATGGCCGACTACTAATATTTTCTTTGATGTTTTTTTAGGCGCTCCGCCGCGTGACATTTGGCATCCACAATTTTTTACCTACAACCAAAAACACAAATTCTCGTTAATCTACATTAAAATACCTAGAGAAGTACGTACGGAATTTAAAAAATATTGTTTTATTCCAAAGTTGTAGGTACTTGAACTTAAGAAATGAATTTTCAGTGAAAAATTTCGTTATAACTGCTCATAAAATGAAAACTTTTCGATTAATCATAAATTCCGTACGTACTTCTCTGCGAAATGCAATTAGGAACGTAACTTTTAAATTTGAAGTAACTCGAGTGAGAATTGTTGAAGTTATTTGTCACGCCAATTGGAAAAAAGCTGTTTCGAGAAGTTTCGAGTAGTCGGCCATTTTGTACATCGATAAAAAATATATATATTTTCTAACAGCTTGATATTCATACTAAATAGATGTGTAATTAATTTTATGAGTGAATCACTTCATCATACGAAAAAAAATTGTTAAATTCGCACATGATTTTGTACCCGTTACTGTGGCTTAAGGCCATGTAATGAGACCGGCAACGTTGGATCTTGCAACAATTGGGACGCGGGACTTGGAGAGGCGGCAGGTAAACATGTGATACGTCTCCAGTACGAGTTTGAACTTGCTAGAGTCATTTGGTTGTCCGTGACGTGTTTTTTTTCTTTTTCTTTTCGTAAAACAGTTTTTTCTAGTCTATTTGGAAAATGAGTGCCATCAGGTTTTTCTTCAGACTCTGGCACAGTGAAACGGAAACTTTCGCAAAACTTTAACAGGCCTACGGAGTCAGTGTTTTGTCAAGGGCCCAGGTTTTTCGGTGGTTCAAGGAATTTCCAGAAGCAAGAGAGTCTTCATCTTAAAGAATCGACGAAAATATCCACAGAATCCGGGATCTTGCGCGTTCAGATCGTCGGTCGATAGTCAGAATGATCGCGAAAGAGTTGAATTTGACTCACACCACCGTTCATCAAATTTTTACCGATGAATTGGGGATGAGAAAAATCGGCTGAAAAATGGTTCCGAAAAACCTTTCGCAGAAACCAAAATGACAAAGGACGGAAGCAAAACATGATAGCGGACTCGAAATTGATGTCACTCATTTTTAGAGTGCACTAGAAAAAACTGTTTCACGAAAAAAAATCGCTACGGACAACCAAATGACTCTAGGGACTTAAAACTCGTACTAAAGGCGTATCACATGTTCACCTGCCGCCCTTCCAAGTCCCGCTTCCCAAGTGATACTGGATCGGAGGCCACATTGCCATTCACACACCTCGTATATATATATATATATATATATATATATATATATATATATATATATTTGTTTTTAATTGTAGATTCCACTGTACGGTGTCTTCCCCATTATTACATTCCCTACCATATTCCAATACTATACTATAATACAAAAACATTATACGTCATTTTTAAACAATCATATGTAACATACACTAGGCCAAAGAATTAAAGGATATTGAAAAAGTTCGCCAATTTTAGGGTCACTTTCAAATAGCTGTAACTCCTCGAAAAATGGTCGTACAGTAAAATAAAAAAAAAGCAAATCGAAGGTGTGAATCTCTAGTTTGGAGATCTTGAGCTCAACAATTTTTCGCGTCAGCCAATTTTCATCAGCCATCAAAAAACCAAAGTAAAAAAGATTTTCAAAATTTTTGCTCATCTTTCACAGTCTGCACGGACTTTAATAAAATTGTTTGAATGATTGGATTAAAAGGATCGTCTAGCTGGATTCTTCCCCTTTAATTTGAGCGGTGGGAGAGCTCTGTAGGATTTTTTCTCGCTGAGTTATCGATGTTCAAAGCAAAAATGACACTTTTGACTTTGATGACTGATTACTCGGAGACTAATGGTCGCACAGAAAAAAAACCAGAGGGTTTCGGAAACTTTGAAGTATTGTCTATAAGATGCTTTTATCATTTTTTTATCAAGAATTTTTTTATGTGGAAAAATGGATTTTAAAAAACGTGAAAAATAGCATATGTACGAATATTTTTTTAACTAAGGATTATTTTGCCAATATCGAATGGGTAAAAAAAAAATCGGTTTTTTTATGACCTCAAAGTATCCTAAAAAAGCCCTCAAAAGTTAAAACCCTTGCGATTTTTTTTTCATTGTGTTCCGAATGATCGAAATTGTGGTTTTTGCTAAAAATCGATTAAAGGCTAAATTTGATTCGTCTTTTGAGAAACACAATTTTTTTTGACACTGATCCGAATTTCCGGTGCTAAAAAATGTTGATTGTTGAACAACGGGAACAAATTTTTGTTTAATAAAACAAAATTCAGTAAAAAAATCGAAAAAAAAAAATTGTTAGATTTTTTTTATAGCCCTGAACGTTTTTCATGATACGACGATATGCAAAAAAGTTTCAATCCATTAAAATGTTTATTTTTAATCGCCGATATATATAGATAGATAGTTCTTTATCTCCAAAAGTATATATGCAACAAATATAAATATATTTGTAAATATATCCAAAACGTTCTAATCCATTTAAATGTCTTTTTAATCGACAATATGTTATTTATTTCCAAGTATACCCTTTAGTACAGTCGTGCTGTATATTGGAATCGGAATAAATTAGAAGGCTAGTTGTTTGACGGGTGATTTTGTAGGTGCCGTGGGTGCTAAATCCAAATCTGCTTAAAAATCGGGGTGTAGGGTTTTTTTAGGGGTTGAAAGGAGATGGGGGTGGATTAATGCCAAAGTACAACCCCCACGAGGTCGGCGCCAGGAGACAAAATGTTCAGAAAAATCCGGGCTTTATTTTTGTCCACAGTGCCGAAGTCGTGGAAGTTCATTTTGGGGGTGAAAAAGTGGCGCTTTAGGAAAAATTCATACAATTTTTGTTCAAATGGGAACGTTGTAGCCCTTAAAAAGACGCGTCGATCAAGCATTTGATTATCCCCCTCCAATAATATCTTTACGCTCAAAAGAAATGTTGAAATATTTTAAAAAATTGTGTTTATCGAATAACTCAAACACAATCGATTTTTCGGGGATGGTTTAAATGTACGAAATGTAGAGAATAATTTTCTCTATATTTTCGTTCCCATGGACCACCTTTGAATTTTGCTTTTTCGAATCCCTCTCAGGGGTTGAAAATTCAAAATGAAATTCTGGGAAAACTATTTTTCGATGGTTTTTCATTTTTTTAAATATGAATGTCAAAAAACCTTCCATAGCAAGATAAAAAATGGCGTGAAGAATGTTGTGTCAAAATTTGAGACGGATAGCTTGACAGCTCTTCCTTTGAGAGTGTACACCGTTTTGCAAAATGACATTTCGAGAAAAAACGCGTTCAAGGAGTTACGTGGGTTTCGAAGCCAAAAAAGCGTATTTTCTCTATTAAAAAAAAATAATATCCAAATGATTTTATTCAAAATGTTAAGCACATCAAAGAGCAACATTTCAACAATATTTGAAAAAAAAATTCATCCAAAAATTTGGGAAACTCAGCCGGTGGTACTTGGTTTCCGGAGACCCTTAAAAAAATGTCCTCGTGGTGGTCAGGATAACTCATGATAGCTTTATCTGAAATTAAAAAACCTCAATTTGTTCTGTTAGTAGATAAGTATAGCGCGTGAATGAAAGGACTTCTACGAAAATTAAAATTTCAATTTTTGGCAGAGTTGTATGCACAATAGTTCAATTTTTGCTACAATCTACACTACGTATAGCCTTGTAAAATTAGTTGTAATGGAAAAAAAAAACCTTTAAGTTCAATCCCTACTCAATGCTATTTTGAAAAAGTGTGCAAAAGTACAATAAGATCGGTGCATCAGTTTTTGAAAAATCGTATCCACCGACTTCAAAAATAGTGTTTGAGAAAAATGCGATATACCTGCGTCGCTGCCCCGGCCGGTCTTTCCCAACGGGGGGAATTCCCAAAGGCTCTCTCTCTCCTAGACCTTTACTCGGATTGACTTAAAACCTTGGGAGAATATTCTAGACATATTGTACTATTAGGTAATGAAAATTAAAAAAAATGGATTTTTTGAAATTTTCAAACCCACGCAAGCCCTTAAAGTTTTCAGTGAGGAATTTTCATATAAATTCTCTACTTAGGTTTATGTAGTAATATGAACAGCATGTTTATAATCGTCTAATACTATCGGAAAGTGCAATGGGGGCAGTCCACTTTGGAGCCGCGAAAAAGGCTATTTTCGCGATTTATAAAAGATATGAATATTTATAAAAGATATGAATATAAAAGTTGTTGGGCTTGATAAATAAAGTCTTGAAATACATTTTAAAAATTTTTTTATTAATTTTTATTCATTTTTAAGTACAAACCTATAGTTTAACGTAACGCCTCAAAAATAGTTGGGCTCCATCACAACTTGGCAACGGCTTGTTCGAAACAAAAAAATCAATGACCCGCGGATATAACGTTTTATCAAAAAATAAAAAAATGGCAGATAAAAAGGAAAAAAGTATTTAAAAAACGCGTATATTTCGCAGTTTTTCGCAAAAAAAAAATAATCAAAATAAAAATTTCTAAAACCATCGAGGGTCATCTTGTTGCGAATCATGTTTACAATATGTGGTTCAAATTTCAAGAGAATCGGTTTTATTAGTTTTAGAGATACGATGGAGCTAGGTTTTGAAAACGTTGTTTCGAGAAAAACGCGTTTGAAGTTTATACAATGGGTCGGCCGAACGCGATATACGCTCAGGTAGACGAAATGAGGTCCTGACGATGAGGTAAAAAAAATTCTTAGAGAGCTCGGATTTTCATAAAATTTTGACACAACATTTCTGAATGTATGTACTTTCGAATCCCGTAAAAAAAAACGATTTTTTGACATTTTGAAATTGGACTGGCCCCTTAATACCGCTCTGGCTTCTTTTTTCAAGAACTCCTTCGGCCACCTATCTTCCGACGTTGATCATTATCTCACATAGGTAGTTTGCTGCTCTTTTCATACTTCTATTCCTATTCCCCTTATCCCCCTCCCTTATATTAATGCCATATATATATATATATATATATATATATATATATATATATATATATATATATATATATATATATAATTACGAAAACAGTGCCATGAAATTTTTTCTCAATTGTGCATTTTTGTGACGCGTTATTTCGTTTCGCAGAATCAGCAAACAAAATTTTACGCCCTACAAATTCTCGAGCAAGTGATCAAGACGCGATGGAAAGTTCTACCGCGAAATCAGTGCGAGGGTATAAAAAAGTACATAGTATGCCTGATAATAAACACAAGCAGCGATCCGAAAACGATGGAGGCGTCGAAGGTTTATCTGAACAAATTGAACATGACCCTCGTACAAGTGCTGAAGCGCGAATGGCCAAAGAATTGGGAGTACTTTATACGCGACATCGTTGGCGCGAGCAAGACGAACGAGAGCCTGTGTCAGAACAATATGGACATACTGAGGCTACTTTCGGAGGAGGTTTTTGATTTTTCGATTGGACAAATGACGCAGAGCAAAGCTAAACACTTGAAGGACACGATGTGCAGCGAATTCTCACAGATATTTCAGCTCTGTCAATTCGTAATGGACAATTCGCCGAACGTGCCACTGGTCGCTGTCACCCTCGAGACGCTACTCAGGTTTCTCAATTGGATACCACTCGGCTACATCTTCGAGACGAAGCTCATCACGACACTCATATTCAAGGTGAGCCACGCGGTTCTTCGTCTATCCCCGTGGCAACGTCGTCTATAGTCGAAAAAAATAATAGTTATAAATCATACCCTAAGTCTCAAAAATGGTGAACAAATTTTTCCTTTAAGGCGAGAAATCCCTTTAGGAGCGTGAAAAATAGGTATTTTTCGGGAATTTTTTTAGAGCGGATAACATAATCTGATCATTTTCAAACTTGGACATGAGCTTATTATAACTGTCAAGTTAAAAAAAAAATCTTTTGGGATGACCAATAAAATGGCGGCTTCATTAAGGGTCTTCGGACGCCTGTTTTCCGCGACATCGAAAAGTGCTGCGCAGCTGTCACTCTTTTTCTGTTGATCTGAAAAAGATTTAATGAGTGTCATTCGTTTACTGACATATTAAGGGGAAGGATATACCTAAAAAATTATGAAAAAGTGCAAAATTGAACATTTGGGAGCCTTTTTACTCCAAAGTTCGAATTTTCGACCATTTTTTCGACATATTTGACCCCAAAAAAATTATTTATTTACACGCTACCTTTCAAACTTTGGATATATCCTTCCGATAATATTACTGAGTAATATTATCGGAACCTCCCAAAATTTCATCAAAATCGGTCGATAACTTTTTGAGCTACAACACGAGCAGTTTTTGAAAAAGTAGTTTCGAGATAATCGCGTTTAAAGTTTACTCGTTAGATTTACTCGCTCTAGACTATATGCGATAACTCCGCAAATATTCAATATTTCGAGTTTTCCTTTGGTCAGTATGTTTTTTGGGTATACTTTCGAAATATGTAAAAAAATCGATTTTTTGATAATTCTAAATGGATTTCTCGCCTTAAAAAAATCATGAAAATGAACAATTTTTTTCTTGCCTAAAGGTATCTCCCTCCTTGAGGCCGAAGCCTAAATTAGAAGGTCCGAAAAATCGTTTTTTATTATTGCTTACGGCATTAGGCCACTCTAGAGGCCGAAAAAATAGGCTTTTTGGGTTTTTTTGTTTAGGAAAACTACAAAATAAATCGAGATTACAAAAAAGGGTGTTTATCATACAAATCAGTGACTGTATACGATAATTGTTTTGATGCGATTAATTTCAAAATAGCGGCTGTGCAGCATTTTTGCTATGACGTCTCCGTTTTTCCAGGACCCAAGGCCGGCCACACAGCTCCTGTATTTTTTAAATTATAATGAGTCATTGAATTTTTTTCGATGTATTGATTTATGGCCAAATGGCGCACTTTTAAAGTGGAAAGTGAAAATTTTGCCTAAAAAATCGTCAGATAATTGTTAATAACAAACGAACTATGCAATATAAACAAAAAATCCTACGTACTTCCATCGACGATGTATTTTTCAAGATATATTCAACATTTCAAGTGAATCGGTTAAAAATTGTCTGAGTTATGTTTCCGGACGATGCTGAAGTTTTCATCGTTGGACTGCAACGAATTTAATTTCTTTCGGTAGGTTTCGCGTAAAAAGTCCTTCAACCATTTTTAAAGATATTTATTTAGCGATCTACATTATAAATCTATAAAAAAAAAGATCGCCCATAATAATAAAAACTAGAAAATAAAATGTAAAACGGAACTTTCGTTGCGTTCCAACGATTCAAACTTCAATACCATTGTTTCCGGCCAACTTAAAAAATGCAGTTTTGAGACAAACGCGTTTGAAGTTTTGAGTAGTGAGCTGCGGACCAGGCGGCCTTGTACTAAAATTAGAAAACCAAGTACTTGGGGCCTTTTCCCGGCCAGCTTTTAGGCACAACAGTGGATTGCGACGAATATTTAGTGTTATCTAGAACCATTTTGTCCTCCTTTCAATTCAATTATGGCTTTGTTTGTCTGCCTCGAAATTTTTCATTTACTCACCGGTTCTCGTGGCGTTATTCTCGTATCAAAAAGAAATCTTGCTTCTCGTTCGTTGAATGATCTGTTTCGCTCACTCTTAATGCCAATACAATTGATTTTGCGGAAGAACTCGGTCAAAACGATTCGATACTTTTTTATTCGATATGGTTTTCTCATCGGTGGCTTTTGTATTAGTAGACTAACCATATTATGATTAACTCATTGTTTCAAAAATTGAGACTCAAGATTCAAAAATGAACAATCCGAGGCAGACAAACAAAACCATAATTGAATTGAAAGGAGGAGTACAAAATGGTTCTAGATAACACTACATATTCGTCGCAACCTACTGTTGTGCCTAAAAACAATGGTCAATATTCAATATTGACCATTGTTTCATGGTTCGATAAAATTCGTCATCAATTAACCATAAAAAATAATTGGAAGATATGAATTCTCCATAATGACAATTTTTCTGTGGTTTGTTATGACATCAACGAAAGTTTTCTCAAATTTATAGAAAAATAAAAGTGGGCAAACTTGACGAAAAAAAATTACTTTTACCTTATTTCGTTGAAAAAATACATCAGCAGAATTTTTAACAGTTACGAAACATATATGATTGAAAAGTACATTCGAAAACCTAAATTTTCTTCTTTGACGTTTTTTTTTTGGTACAATGCATCACTTTTCGAGTATAATGAATCGAAAAAAAAAACGAGAAAAATTTCCCGGTATCCAAATTCGAGTGTAAAATCCAATTTAAAAAGCCAAATAAAATTGTAGTTGCTTTTGACACTCGAATGAACTTCAAAACAAATTATGAGCCCATTTAAAAATCACATGATTTTTTAGTGTTTCACTTGGTGTGGAATGCTTCATATGACGATTGAACATTTTATTGGTTTATTTGGTTCAGTCAAGAATTACGAGCCTCACCTTCCCGCCGATTGGGGACTGGAGTGGCAAGACGCAAATGGAACAGGCTGATAAATCTGCAGTCATTTATTGTTTCATCTACAAATTTTTTTTTATACATTTCAAATATACACGAAAAAGATACTGCAATTTTTACTGGGCTCACCAGTTTTTTTCCTTTCGAAAAAAATTGCCGGAAAAACGCTTTTTTTGGATCTTCTAATCTCTCGTTGACATAAATTTCAACCGAACCTCAACATTGCGACTTTAGTCTCGAAACTCGTCGATTGACAGAAGAAGAAAAAAACGTCTTTGCTCGTTCGCAGTTTTTGAACGTGCCGATCTTCAGGAACGTGACGCTGAAGTGTCTGACGGAAATAGCGGCCGTATCGGTGCCGAATTACGACGACATGTTCGTGCTTCTGTTCATGAACACGATGCAACAATTGGAGCAAATGTTGTCCCTCGAAACGAACATACGTGAGGCATACGCGATGGGACAGGATCAGGAGCAGAAGTTCATCCAAAATCTCGCGATGTTTCTCTGCACTTATCTGAAGGAGCACGGCCAGCTCGTCGAGAAGAAGCAACTGCACGAGGTGTTGATAAAGGCGTTGCACTATCTCGTGCTGATATCGGAGGTCGAGGATGTCGAGATATTCAAGATATGCCTGGAATATTGGAACGGTCTCGCGGCCGATCTTTACAAGGACAGTCCATTCGTTAGCTCGGCACCGTGCTCCTTCTTCAAGAGCAATCCCGTGATAGCCCAGAGAAAGGAATTCTATTGTCCCGTGCTGACCAAGGTTCGTTACATCATGATAAGCCGCATGGCCAAACCCGAGGAGGTCCTCGTTGTCGAGAACGAAAACGGCGAGGTCGTTCGCGAATTCATGAAGGACACCGACTCCATTAATTTGTACAAGAACATGAGAGAGACACTCGTTTATCTGACGCATCTCGATTACGTCGATACCGAGAGGGTCATGACGGAGAAATTGCAGAATCAGGTCAACGGCTCCGAGTGGTCCTGGAAGAATCTTAACACGGTAATTGTCCTATATATATATTTTTCTATATATATTAGACTGATTCAAAAAAAAATTTTTTTTCTGGATTCTCGTGCTATTGTTGGGCACTGATAAAACAAAATTTCTCTAAAAAGATGGGCGCGGTCACTCAATTTTTAGAGGTGGCTATCTTGACTTTTTTGTATTTGAATTTTTTTTAACGAACGTATTGCATTTAAACATAGTCATGGCTTCGGATTACGGATAAAAATCGGAAAAGTTTTGAGTTTGTTCTTTTACAAGCATAACAGAGAAAAACTGACCATACGTCGAAGTGCACACGAAACGATGAAAGAAATTTTCGAACAATGGAAATGTGCTGAAATTCCAACGCGTCGATTGAATAACGCAATCTTGAAATCAATAAAACTCCATCTAGTCTGGAAACAACTTTTAAAAAATCGAGTTAAAAAGAATTTGCCGTCACAAATATCGAAGGAGCGTAAATTTAAGAGAGATTTGGACAAACTGTTCAACGTTGCACATTTTCGTTCTGCCCAAAATGTTAACGAACTTGAGAATGGCTGGGAAGAAATGTAAATGAGTTTGAAGATAATATAAGCGTAGCATTTTGAAAATGTAAATATACAATTTATGAATAAAAGCTTATAATTTAATTTTTCGTAAAAAGTGCGAAATGTTAATGCGGATAAATAAATCTACATGAATAACGAGAGTAGTATAGACGCCATTATTGATCTACCTGGATTTGAATTGTGAATATTGCACCCTTTTCAAATTGTTAGAGTTTATTTTTGTTACGAAACAGCTGCTGGATGTGATTTTTATCCGTAATCCGAAGCCATGACTATGCTTAAATGAAATACGTTTGTTAAAAAAAATTCAAATACAAAAAAGTCGAGATAGCCACCTCTAAAAATTGAGTGACCGCGCCCATCTTTTTAGAGAAATTTTGTTTTATCAGTGCCCAACAATAGCACGAGAATCCAGAAGGAATTTTTTTTTTTGAATCAGTCTAATATATATATATATATATATATATATATATATATATATATATATATATATATATATATATTAAGGGACTACATCTACCTAGAGGCCTGAAAATATTGCCAGATTCCGAATATTTTTATCCGGGAAACGGTGGGTGAACGAGAAACGCATTTTTGTTACAAATGTACATAGAGGGCGTACACAAATTACGTAACGCCGAATTCCCCTATTCCGTTACGTAACGGGAGCTTTGTCGTCGATAATTGCGATTTCTTTCATATACGTAACTACTTATGAAAGGATCGGTTTTATACTCATTTTATCAAGGCCTTACCCCCACTCGTAGCGCAAAAAAGGCCTTTTTCGTGAATTTTTTAAAAGAAAACTGCAAAAAATTTTTAATCGATCAATATACCATTTTAAAGAACACATCTTGAAGAACTTTCACTAATTTTTTTATTGAAAAATATTACATTGTTTAGTGGCAAATGGCCGTCAATGAAATAATGTTTTTATATACACGGTTTGCGGTGACCAACATTGGGGCGAAGTGGATCATCTGAAGAAAAAAAAATGCGGATGGATTTAGTCAAATATAAGTATAAACTAGTCTTTAATCGAAGGGTTTTAAAAAATATTCATTTTTCACAAAATGGCGGACGGTCAAAGTTAATGGTTCGATTTTAACGAAAAAAACGGCCGTTTTTTGGCTATAAAACGGGCATTTTTTTTGAAAAAATAAATTGAACGATTAAAGACTACATTTTTATGTATTAAGTAAGCCTGCAAAATTTCAAGAAGATCGGTTCATTAGTGTTCGAGTAATCCTGGTCACCGACTTCAGAAATGCCATTTTGAGAAAAACGCGTTTAAAGTTTCAATTAGCCGGTCGTTTACACAACGGATTCTTCTCTTTCAACGCTCATATCTCATTCAATTTTGTTCGGGTCGACTTGAAATTTTCAGGACATATTCTCAGATACTTATAGTTCAAAAAAATGCAATAAAAAAAATCGATTTTTTCAAAATCGCAAGTGGGGGTAACCCCTTAAGGTAGTCCTAACGCCAGGCTTCAATCCACAGGATTTTCATAATTTTTTTTTTAAGCTTCACTAAATATATTAATAATCGTCTCTGTAAAATTTCAGGGTCCTTTATCGACCTAATTACAGAGAAAAGAAATATCAAAATTGCGTATTTTTGTGAAGGAATACCGAGACGACATACAAAAACCCAATTTCCGGTCGCTACAAAAGTGTGTACAATAGTGGGAAGCCGTCAGATTCTTAAAAATAATCAGATTTACATACTTAACACTTGTATTAATCCAGTGCTCTCAGAAAAAAATACGCTTATTGACCTAATTTTTGTGTAATATCAAGTTTAATTTGAACTTCCGGTATTGGATTTATTACCACTTGCTACGATAAAGAGACGTGACAGCAAGGCAACAGCTGACTGTAGTCCAAACCTCATCTCACTCATTCGAATTTCCACACATATTTCATTTTTAACCGACATATTTCGCCGACACAAATTTTCCACGCTTTTTACCAGTCGTGGCCCGAATACAATGCTTTATATTTCCCGCACCTGACATTGTTTTGACAGATCGACGTCGAAAAGCACGGAGGTTAAACTCGCCCTGGTTGAGTAAAAGGAGACGGAGATAGAACCAATATTGCCAAATATCAAACCTAGAAATACTGCGCGAATCGTTGGAATAACTATGACTTCATTTTTCTAATTAAATCTGAACATTCGTTAAACAGTTTGCACATGGAAAATGTATTTATTGCAGTTTTTTTTTTGCATATGTTAGAAAACTAAATTGTAGAAGTCTCAAGTATGGTCAGTAGTATGACTAGTGCGAAGCGATAGGACTACCTTGAGTATATATTCATCTGGTCTTATACCAATTTCTATGAAAAAAATCTTGAAAATTTACCGAGATAGATGCCTTGATTTGACGACGAAAAAAATGTCTCTTCATTGTTGTTTCGATATCTTTATGAAAGGTTATCTGTAAATAAAAAGTCAAAAATTCATCGACGTCTATACAAATGTAGCTATCGTTATGCGTAGTCTTCTTTTTACTCTGGTTTTATCACAGAGTACCGACGGTTTGGATATTTTTTCTATTCCCAAGGCTCTTTTTTTGTATTCAGGCAGACTTTAAAAATAGTAATTATCAAAATTTAAAAAATCCACTACGTACAACCTTAGTCGCTGCGATTGAAAAAATGTCAAAAAAAAATTGAAAATCAGTTGATGAGTTTTTGAGTATTCGCTGGGCAAAGGTCGAAATAAGTAGTTTGGAGAAAAACGCGTTCAGCGTTTTTGTTCCGTTTTTCTTGATATAAAGTTATGTTTTTCTTGAATATTGATACTTACATTAAAGTATCGAGTCCCAGGCGATATGACGGTTATTCATCTTTCTTATATTTCACAAAATAATAAGACCCTGTATTTATTGTGAAGAATGCCACACCTGTAGGGACCGTCGGCACTAATCGGTCGCGCTATCTGTTCTCACTAAAGTGACTGTAACTCCGTCAATTTTCGGACTTGTGACTAAAAATATTGCCAACATATTTTTGAATATATGTACTTTCAAGAATTATTTTAAAAAACAAATGTTTTCTTCAAATTTTGCTTGGGAAAAGCTACTGCGCAACTTCTTGCACAGTGAATTCCCCCCGTAACAGACACTTCGTATGGAAAGCCGTCAACTTTCCGCGGTAAAATTGCGCGCGTTTTAAATTTAAAACTTGAACATGTAGAAATTTTGCTATTTCTGGCAATTCTAAAATCGTAACGTAACGCAAACTTTATCGTAAAATCGTAGACCGTAACGCCTGGCAGGACCCGCCCCCAAATTGCATTACGTAATTTGCGTACGCTCCCTATTATATTTTAAACGAATTTTCAAATGACGGAAAAAATCAGCAAGGGGTCAATAATGCGTTAAAAACATCCTCTTCTACTATAAAAAAAATCATAACTCTTGCAATTTTCAATCTTCTTTCACAAAGTTTCAGGGTGATACTCTTGAGATATTATAGATTATGGAAAAAAAGCTCCATAGTGGGGACTAGTTTAAGGGAAAAACATAGCTCCACGTCCGACCGTAATCTGTACTTACAAAGGGTACCGTTAGAAAGCAGGCCAGTGGCCTTGGCCGTGAACAACTTAAGGGGTAAGGCCACTGTAACGGCCCAAAAAAAAAGGTTTTTTCACTAATTTTTTGCTCCCGAAATTGAAGGTATTTGAAAAAAAACTTTTAATGGTGTTATCGGGCATACATTAAACTTTATTATAAAATTTGTTTACAGTAAAAAAAAACAAAATGGCGGTTCCACAGCTATCTTCCCGGGACATGTTTTGCTTCCAGGGCTCCGCGGCACGCAGCACCACTGGTGCACTTTTGAATCTAGAACAAAAAAAAAACCATTAATCTAGAGGGCTATAGCTAGAGAATGTCGATCGGATTTTAAAAAGTATCAATTTTTGTGGATTTGGCGTGCGTTTGAAAAAAAAAATTGATTTTTGAGGAAAAAAACGGCAAGTTTTTTGTTAATAAAAAATCAATAAATAAAGTTCTTGAAAATTCCGATCGACATTCTCAAGATAATGTAAATGTTCACATCTGGTTAAAATTTCAAGTAAAAAAAATGAAAATTGTTCGAGTTATGCTGCGTGCCATTTTGAAAAACCATGTTTCGAGAAAAACGCGTTTAAAGTTTTGCGAATAGTTTTTTATTGGAAAAAATTAAAAAAAGAAGTTAAAAGGATTTAAACTATTTTTAAACTAGAGGGTTTAAACTATTTTTTAAGCCAATAAAAAAAAAAAACGATTTTTCAAAAAATTTACAGTGGCCTTACCCCTTAAAATAGTAATTTTGGCTCAAGGGGAGATATACACCTAGGAGCCGGGAAAAAGTCATTTTAGTGAATTTTTTCAAGAAAAACTATTTAAAATTTCGCATTGGGGTTTTAATTATATAAAAGTATATACATTTAAAAATATGTTTAATTTTCTTTATTTAAAAATATCAAAAATATACAAGGATATTGTATGATCTTTGGAGCGTTGTAAACAAATCTGCGTATACGGTACCCACTGGCGTTTCTTCAAAAATTAACTGAAAAAAAAAACCAAAAAGATTATTAAATTCGATACTATAATCTAGTACTTGTCATAGCCGATTTTGAAAATATCGATTTATGACAAAATGGCGGACGTTTCAACATAAATAGTGATTTTTGGGCCAAAAATTAATTATTATTTTGCCTATAAAACAAAAACTAAGTAACGGGAAAAAAAAATCCTATGACAAGTACTAGATAACGGTGTATAGAATAACCACAAAAACACCTCAAGGCAATCGGTTCATTGGTTTTCGAGAAATTTTGGATACCGATTTGAAAAACGTGGTTTTGAGAAAAACGCTTTTGAAAATTTGGGAATGAATAAATCATGAAATTTGTCAACTTACATGGAATCCTCGATACCAGGCCGATAGTGTAGGTCTTCTACGGTCGACGGAATGTTCGTAGCTTCAAAATCCTCGACATCGACCATCTAGGTGTATATGTCCCCTTGAATCAGAAATGGCTCCAATGTCGAGGCCTAAAGTAGCCGAAAC
>OZ023318.1:50750110-50781066 GCA_964007375.1 Ophion obscuratus | reverse complement strand
CTTTGTGACGACACAGGTCGGCGAGCTAGTACCGTTCATTGAGGAAATTCTCGCTACCATTAGCACTATTATTTGTGATCTGCAGACCCAGCAGGTAACTAACCACGTTCACTTACTCCAATAATACAATTTAATATCGACGAATCGTGCAATTTTCGGAGAGAAGGGAACAACGCACACACTCATTTGTCTTATCGGTATTGTTGTCGGGGTTGTTACGCACATCGAAAACAGGGAATTTTGGACATTCTCTGAAATTCGTAGAATTTATTTTTTGCAAGAATTACGAAAAATGAAACCGAGTTGACGAAAAAAAAAACGGAACAGTATAAATATAAATATTTTTGTGTATTTTTAATATTTACATTATTCTTCGTTACATACAAAATCGTTATGTCAGTGCCAAACATTGAAAGTTTGAAAAACCGAAAACTAATTTACTGTAAAGCTTTATACATTTGCATTGGATCTGTCGATGCACAACCGCATCATTATTATTATAGATAAGTGTTTATATTTATTTTTTAGTCATTATCACAGGCATAAGAATTTCTTTTAATGTATTTTTTTACTTTACAATGTTTGAATTATTTTTAGAATTTCAGTTTTTTTTTTTTAATTTTATCTCAATTCTGAACATTTCCATATATTTGATCTTAACACATCTTAAAAAAATTCTGTTATCCAGTTGAACATAATTTTTCAATAGAAGGATCGAATTGAAAAATTCCTGTTTTTTCAAGTCGGTTAAAATGTTGTTTTTTTGCACACAAATGATTCATTGCTATTTTTACGTATATAAATTTTTCCCGCATAGTTTTTAGCGTTTACAAATACTAGTATGGTTGAAACGAGACTTAACTCGTGGTATTTAAGGGACAACACCACTCGAGCGGCAGAAAATAAGGCCTTACTTTGACCATTTGTTTTGGGAGTATGAAAAAAGAATAGGATTTCCTTTGAGAGAGTTTATTTAACACATATTAAAGTATCAATATACAGGGTGTCCCAAAACTCAACGATAATCTGTGACCGGATGAAAGGCCAAGTTATACCAGTTCTGGGAAAAATACAAAAAAAAAATCCATATCACTCAGTTCAGCGATAATAGACATTTAAAAAAAAAAGTTGAAATTCGACACCCTTGGTCGCATTTTCAAGTCCTGTGATCACCAATGTCACAATTTCGCTGTGATTTTTTAAATTTCGTGATCTTCATTAACGATGCTATTAATCGTAACTACAAATTAATGCAAAAAACATTGTTAATTTAATAAAATAAGTTAAGTTTTAGTGAGTCATGGTTCACAAAAATATTGTTACTTAACTTTGACACTTCATTTTGAAAAAAAATGTACTACACTACCCTTGGCAAGTTGTTTCAAAAGATGGCGCATTTAATCAAGATTTCAAAATGGTGCAACACTTGCCACTTTTCTTGCCATTAAAAATTTTATTTCTTATTTTTTTCAAATTGAGCTCATTTTGAACAACTCAACATTAGGAATTTTTGTTACTAAAATTTGTTATTTTTTGTTTCTGGTCTGAAATAAAATTATTATTTTTAGTAAAGAGGTAATTGAGTCAGTTAATAACCAATTTTTATTGTAAAAAACATGTTTTTTACAATAAAAATTGGTTATTAACTGACTCAATTACCTCTTTACTAAAAATAATAGTTATTTCAAAAGATGGCGCATTTAATCAAGATTTCAAAATGGTGCAACACTTGCCACTTTTCTTGCCATTAAAAATTTTATGTCTTATTTTTTTCAAATTGAGCTCATTTTGAACAACTCAACATTAGGAATTTTGTTACTAAAATTTGTTATTTTTTGTTTCTGGTCTGAAATAAAATTATTATTTTTAGTAAAGAGGTAATTGAGTCAGTTAATAACCAATTTTTATTGTAAAAAACATATGTTTTTTACAATATGTTTTTTAATAAAATATGTTTTTTACAATAAAAATTGGTTATTAACTGACTCAATTACCTCTTTACTAAAAATAATAATTTTATTTCAGACCAGAAACAAAAAATAACAAATTTTAGTAACAAAAATTCCTAATGTTGAGTTGTTCAAAATGAGCTCAATTTGAAAAAAATAAGAAATAAAATTTTTAATGGCAAGAAAAGTGGCAAGTGTTGCACCATTTTGAAATCTTGATTAAATGCGCCATCTTTTGAAACAACTTGCCAAGGGTAGTGTAGTACATTTTTTTTTCAAAATGAAGTGTCAAAGTTAAGTAACAATATTTTTGTGAACCATGACTCACTAAAACTTAACTTATTTTATTAAATTAACAATGTTTTTTGCATTAATTTGTAGTTGCGATTAATAGCATCGTTAATGAAGATCACGAAATTAAAAAAATCACAGCGAAATTGTGACATTGGTGATCACAGGACTTGAAAATGCGACCAAGAGTGTCGAATTTCAACTTTTTTTTTAAATGTCTATTATCGCTGAACTGAGTGATATGGATTTTTTTTTGTATTTTTCCTAGAACTGGTATAACTTGGCCTTTCATCCGGTCTTAGATTATCGTTGAGTTTTGGGACACCCTGTATATATATATACATATATATATATATAATCATTTTTATACAAAATGGCGGCGACAGAGTCCATCTTGAAAAACGTCATTTTTACAAATAAAATATAAGACCTGGAACAAAAACAAAAAAAAATATAATCTATAAATTATTAGCTATGGGACTAGGTAGGGACTTTTTTTTAATCAAATTTTGAAAAAATGGCGCACTTTGAAAGAAAGGAATCGATATTTTGCCCAAAAAATAATTTTATAAAAAGAAGTTTACATTTAATTAAAAAAACGTCCACGTACTCCCAGTTTGAAAAAATTGGTTTTGAGAAAAACGCGTTTTAAGTTGCACGAGGCGCCTGAAAAAAGTCCGAGGCGCTGCGGCAAAATCGATTGTTGAACCTTTAAAAAACAAAATTCGTTACAGGACCAATTGCATATCGTTTTTACGACCCCAAAGTATTTTTGAAGCAAGAAAAAAAACGATTTTTCCAAAATCCTAGAGTGGTGTTATTCCTTAGATTAACAAAAATATATATATTTGATGAAAACAAAGTGTTCTTCATTTGACCCTAATCTGGGTTATTTGCAAAACTTCCATTTGTATGGAAAAGTCTGGGAATTTCCAAGTCAATAATGCGTGATAACCCTGTTTTTGTTTCTTTTTCTTTCGCTGTGTCTATGAATTGCTTTTTTTTTCTCAGGTTCACACGTTCTACGAGGCCGTCGGCTATATGATAAGCGCCCAGGCCGATACCATCGCGCAGGAGCATTTAATCGAGAAATACATGTTTCTGCCGAATCAGGTTTGGGACGACATAATCAGTCAGGCGTCCAAGGTAATTTTCTATGTATATTTACCCCTAACACTTGGTTCAGACACCGTGGCAATGTATAATTTGACATTGGGGAGTTTCGAGACTAAAATCGAAATATTCCGATTCGATTGGAATTCGTGTCACCGAGAAATTTTTATTTACGGCGCATTGAGGGATTAGGCTACTGTGACAATCCGAAAATTAGGCTTATTTTGAAAAAAAAAATAGTTTTGAAGCAATTATTCAGAGGATTGAATAATCGTTTGGACATTTCTTTGTATGGACATTTACAAACTTGTGTGCCAAATCGTATTAAGAGTATTAAGGGGGGATTGTCTTTTTTTTTCGCAAAATTTACCGCTTTTTGGGAATTTTTTTGTGAAGAAAGTATACAACGGAAAACTTGTTTAACTTGGCATATAGTTTTATTGATCTGTTTACTACATACAAAAAAAATTTTAAACAATTTCATCAAAAAATCCGCCTCCCACCCCCCTCGACGCGCGATGGTCCTTTTTTGATGGTGTGCACGATTACAGCCTTCACGTTCATCCTGCAACAAAAACCCAAAAAGCATTTTACTTTAGACACATATAGCTATCGTTCGATGAAGGGGGAAAAAAAAATTGACGATTCGGTGACGTTTTGAACTTGAAGTATCGATTTTTCGAAAAAAATTGATCGATTTTTTGTTATAAATAAAAAACTATTAAACGTATTGCTTTTTTGCTTCATCAAACGATAAAAGGATGTCAGCTGAGCATTCTGTCCAAATTTGAAGGCAATCGGTTGAATAGTTTTTGAGAAATCGTGCACACCATAAAAAAAGGACCATCGCGCGTCGAGGCGGATTTTTTGATGAAATTGTTTAAAATTTTTTTTGTATGTAGTAAACAGATCAATAAAACTATATGCCAAGTTTCACAAGTTTTCCGTTGTATACTTTCTTCACAAAAAAATTCCCAAAAAGCGGTAAATTTTGCGAAAAAAAAGACAATCATCCCTTAATAATTGAAGCAGTTATGAATAATCTCATCGGTGTACTTGATTTTGGCCACCCGGTTGATCCGAAACCAAAAAAACCGAGTTTCTTTTTTATTAGATAATATTAGGTAAGTTTTGACCGAGCTTTTTTTCGTTATCGTGTTTCAAGGGGAGATATACACCTCGGAGCCGGAAAACGGTCATTTTGGTGAATTTTTTCAAGGAAAACTATTTCAAATTTCGAATTGGGGTTTTAATTATCTAAAAGTATATACATTAAAAAATATGTTTAATTTTCTTTATTTAAAAATATCAAAAATATACGAGGATACTGTATAATCCTTGGAGCGTCGTAAAAAAATCTGCGTATACGGTACCCACTGGCGTTTGTTAAAAAATCATCGGAAAAAGAAAACCAAAAAGATTATTAAATTAGATACTATAATCTAGTCCTTGTCATAGCCGATTTTGAAAATATCGATTTATGACAAAATGGCGGACGTTTGAACATAAATAGTGATTTTTGGGCGAAAAATTAGTTATTATTTTGCCTATAAAACAAAAACTAAGTAACGGGAAAAAAAAATCCTATGACAAGTACTAGATAATGGTGTATGGAATAACCACAAAAAACCTCAAGGCAATCGGTTCATTGGTTTTCGAGAAATTTTGGGTACCGATTTGAAAAACGTTGTTTTGAGAAAAACGCGTTTGAAAATTTGGGAATGAATAAATCATGAAATTTGTCAACTTGCATGGAATCATCGATACCAGGCCCATAGTGTAGGTCTTCTACGGTCGACGGAATGTTCGTAGCTTCTAAATCCTCGACCTCGACCATTTAGGTGTATATCTCCCCTTGATCATCAAACGAAAATTCTTGAACTTTTTTTTCGATTTTTCGACAAAAAACTGACATCATTTTTGTCAATAACTAATGAGAAAAAGAAAGCTTTAAGAAGTAAAACGTCGTTCGCGACTAAACTACTATCGCACTGGATAAGTGTACAAAATGTCAAGTCAATCCGTTCGTTAAAAGTCGAGAAATCGTGTACACCGTCTTGAAGAAAATAGTTTTGAGAAAATGACGTTTAGAGTTTTTGAACTTTTTGCAATTTCTGCACCCTACGTTTTACTTTCCTCTTCAATTTAGGGTGCCTCGAGTGACGAACGAGCGTTTCACAGTAGCCTTATCCCTTGATGTTCAAGTTGAAGCTTTGTCCATTTGGTTGTAGACCAAATGATTCGGATGTAAAAATTACATCCAAATAAAAATTTGTGTTACAGTGTTATTTTAAATATGCCGCGCAAACTTACGTCATTGTATACGTGGAACGGTGTTGCCATATGTCTTCTTATTATAGGGGACAAATATTTTCTACGAAAAATCATTCTGTCTAAATTTCAATGCAGACCCTGCAGTGTTAAAAGTTGCAATTTAAAAACCCAATTATCTCCCAATCTAAATAGTCGTCTGTTCTGAAATTTCACTGAAACATGCATAACGATATGAACAATGCCTGGTTAAAATTTGAACAAAATCTATAGAAATCAAGAGCGCGCTTGTTCTACCTTAGGGGCCGTCCATATATTACGTCATTCTAAATTTGGGGGGGGGGAGGTTCGTCTGCGGATGACGGTAAATGATGGTTGAGGGGGGGCGTTTCGAAATTGACGTCATTCTTGTGATACCAGCTAATTCAAAATGTACAATAGTATATTGTACAACTAGAGTGGTTTCCCCGCATGAGTGATGAAAAATATTTTGCAAGTACCTAATGGTATTAATTATTGAACTCATTATTTATTTATTCATTACATAAGGTTTGTCTACATTATATTCGAGAACTTCAAATAACAGCGTACCTGTGAAAATAGTTCGATCGAGCCAAAATGAATATGGGGAGGATACGGAGATATTACCCGTGATCCAGGATTTGCAAGAATGGGTGAAAACTCCGTGGGAGCTATCCAAAGAAAACTAAAGAATAGGGATGAATAATATTATTATATTAATGAAAATTGCCAAAGTACAAAATAATAAAAGATGATTCTATAACAAAATGTGGGAGCTATCCAAAGAAAACTAAAGAATAGGAAGAATAATATTATTATATTAATAAACATTGTCAAAGTACAAAATAATAAAAGATGATTCTATAACAAAATGTTTTAGTGTTTTCCAATTTTTCTCAAATCCGCAAATGTTTTAATTTTGCCAAACTGGTAATGACGTCAGTTTTGCGAGAGGGGGGGGGTCATTAGGAAATGACGATAGGACGATTGTGGGGGGGGGGGGTAGAAAATCAGCGAAAATCGATGACGTAATATATGGACGGCCCCTTAAGGGGCTATACCAGTGTGAACGCTGAAAATTTGGGTGATTTTTGGGAATTTTTTGGAAGAAACGTACTCAATTAAATGTTTCGGAAAATTAAGAATATATTTGTCTATATTTGACTCATATTAAATCATTTTTTCATAGCAAAATATTGAGATCCAAGTGACTTATGCTTTGCCTTCGAAGGCCCCAAAAAAAACTTCACTGCTGACATTATTCCGGCCGATTGAGTAGCTGAAACCGAAAAAGGAAAAAATGTCCTTAAACTGAAAGCTATTTCCTGTACAATGACGTAACATTTTCGAAAAATATCAAAATCCAACAAAATGGCGTAGTTATGAACAAAAAGTCTGTTTTCTTGCCTATAAAATGGTCGTTTTTTTTTCAACGCCAAATCGTCAATTTTCATCCAATCAAAAATATCCTACCTCATTGTAGAGTAAATATATTCAAGAGTACTCAGTTAAAATTTCAAGTCAATCGGATAAATGCTCTTTGAGTTACAATGTCAGCAAATTGAAAAAATCTCATTTCGAGCAAAAACGCGTTTAAAGTTTTAACTGTCGATTTTTGCTAGACAAAATGATATTGATATAAATTACACGAATGATAATGATATTCTTGAAAGTATAAATTGTCGAAAAAGGCAAAAAAATCGATTTTTCTAAAGTGTCACACTGGTACCCATTAAACTACACGGCCTCAGTTATGCCAACGCAATCTGTTGGAAAACAGCGAGAACTTTTTCAACGTTCCAATATTTGCATTCGCGCTCTTGCAGCGAAGAAATGGTCCCGAAACTCCTCAATGTTCATAATTCCGAACGACCGAAATCTCACAATTTTCTGTTTCAAGTAAGACATTATTTTCACCTGTTGCATTTTTTACTGACCTCTCTCTCTCTCTCTCTCTCTCTCTCTCTCTCTCTCTGTGTTTCTCTTCTCGCTGGAAAAAAAGAACGTGGACGTTCTGAAGGATCAGGAGGCCGTCAAGCAGTTGGCTAGTATTCTCAAAACTAACGTAAGAGCGTGTAAGGCCCTCGGGCATCCGTATGTCATGCAGCTGGGAAGAATATATTTGGACATGTTGAATGTTTATAAGGTGAGTTTGTCGATTCTCCTCGTACTCTTACTTGTTACGCGCGAGACAACGATCGGCGACAAATCTCAATTTTTTTTTCTCCCTCGTAGGTTATGAGTGAAAACATAAGTGCTGCGATAGCTTTAAACGGTGAGACAGTGATGAAGCAACCGCTAATAAAGAGTATGAGAGTCGTGAAGAAAGAAACGTTAAAATTAATATCGGACTGGGTCAGTAGATCGACCGATCATCAAATGGTGAGTTGTAATCGATTATCGTGCTCGTGTCACTTGTCACTGCGCATTTCCAGTTCCCTGTAGGTGGCTTTCCCGGGTCAATCTTTATGATAGACACGAGTCGGAGACGTGAAAACTTCTCGCTGTTCCAGGTCTTGGAGAACTTCATACCGCCGCTGCTCGACGCGGTGCTGTTGGATTACCAAAAGACAAACGTTCATTGCGCCCGGGAGCCCGAGGTGCTCAGCGCGATGGCGACTATCGTGAACAAACTCCAAGACCACATAACGAGCGAGGTGCCGAAAATCTTCGACGCCGTTTTCGAGTGCACCCTCGAAATGATAAACAAGGACTTCGAGGAGTTCCCCGAGCACAGGACAAACTTTTTCCTCCTATTGCAGGTAAGATAGGTCTTGGAGGACTGTCGGCCCGTCGGGTCGTCTTTGGTCTTTCGTGGGAGGTCAAGTGACGTTTGAATTTATAGGCAAAGCAAATTAGCTCGGAAATGTTCATTTCCTGACAAAAGTACCATCTGATAACCGACCGTGCGATCTCACGTGCGAACCACCCCTAGTTGCTTAGCTATATGTTTTCTACTCCAATTTCCCATTGCTAATTTTGTTATAAACAATTGAGCGGGAAAAAAAATCGTGCTTTTTTCGTATAAAACGAAAAGTATTACAGCTATCGAAATGGAAGCGGAGAAGGCGTATATATAGTAATAGAAGCGCCCGCAGCGCAACTTGTCCAACTTCTTTCACTATTGTCCCTCAAATGCCTTTTCAACAAAATTTGGAAGCACTTTTACCAATTTAACAGCATTTTTATCAATAAATATTATATTTAAACATGAACAGCAATCACCGATTACCGAAGAAACATCGATAAATAATGCAATTTAAAAAAAATTTATTTATTGTTTAACATTGTTTTTATTTGCGGAAAATTGCGTGGATAAAAAATAGCGCCCCATGGCGCAAATTTTGTCCTGAACAAAAATTTCAAAATGGTTATTAATTTATAGAAATGCCGCTGTGTTCCTATGTAGTTTTTTTTGTTTTTTAGTGAAATTTGAAAAAAATGACGGCGGTTTGAACAAAAAGTATCAAACTTAATATTTTTTTCGACATTTTTTCGTAAAAAAAAAATAGGAAGATTTAAAGAAAAGCTTCCATAGCAACATAAGGAATGACGTGAAGAATGTTCTGTTAAAATTTCAAACGGATAGCTCAAAAACTCTTCCCTTGAGAGGGACCACTGTTTTGAAAAACACCATTCCGAAAAAAACGCGTTCAAAGTTTTTAAGAAAGGTTTAACTTTTTCTAAGACAGGATGTAGCAACGGAAAAAATTTGAATTTTGATCTAAAAATTGGACAGAACGTTTATAACCGTGTATACCATCGGATAATGCGAAAAATCGATCGTTTGAAAATTTCACACTGTGATGATTCCAAAAGTACTTGCACCTATGACGAGTGACCACTTTTTGTATTTATACTGTTCTTTTTTTTACTTATACTTATACTGGACTTTTTTGTACTTATACTGTTCTAATTTTTCATGTTACTGAACATTATTTTTCACATTTTTAGTACAGTACCTTTTAAGGGGAGGGTAGGGGTTTCAGCGTGAAAAATAAAACACTTGTTTGCGAATTTTTTTCATCTATATGGATAGAGTAAATTTATTGAAACCTTTTGTACATTGTCAAGTGTCATTTCAAGAACATTCCGTGAAATTTGTACGCGAAAATATCCACAAACAAGCCGGTGGCGAAGCTTTTCCAAGCACGCCTTTGGAAAAACACGATTTGCCGTGTTCACTGTATGTCAGCGAGAAATTATCTGAAATCAAGTACCATTAAGGCGTTACCCCCACTTGTAGCGCAAAAACAGGCCTTTTTCATGAATGTTTTTACAGAAAACTACAAAACTTTTTTAATCGATCAATATACCATCTTAAAGAACACATCTTGAAGAACTTTCAGTAATTTTTTTATTGAAAAATATTACATTGTTTAGTGGCAAATGGCCGTCAATGAAATAATGTTTTTACATACACGGTTTGCGGTGACCAACATTGCGCCGAGGTGGATCATCTGAAAAAAAAATGCGGATGGATTTAGTCAAATATAAGTATAAACTAGTCTTTAATCGAAGGATTTTAAAAAATATTCATTTTTCACAAAATGGCGGACAGTCAAAGTTAATGGTTCGATTTTAACGAAAAAAAAAACGGCCGTTTTTTGGCTATAAAACGGCCATTTTTTTCGAAAAAAAAAAATCGAACGATTAAAGACTACATTTTTATGTATTAAATAAGCCTGCAAAATTTCAAGAAGATCGGTTCATTAGTGTTCGAGTAATCTTGGTCACCGACTTCAGAAATGCCATTTTGAGAAAAACGCGTTTAAAGTTTCAATTAGCCGGTTGTTTACACAACGGATTCTTCTCTTTCAACGCTCATATCTCATTCAATTTTGTTCGGATCGACTTGAAATATTCAGGACATATTCTCAGATACTTATACTTCAAAATAATGCAATAAAAAAAATCGATTTTTTCAAAATCGCAAGTGGAGGTAACCCCTTAAGGTAGTCCTAACGCCAGGCTTCAATCCATAGGATTTTCATAATTTTTTTTAAGCTTCACTAAATATATTAATAATCGTCTCAAATTTCACGGAATGTTCTTGAAATGACACTCAACAATGTACAAAAGGTTTCAATAAATTTACTCTATTCATATAGATGAAAAAAAATTTGCAAAAAGTCGTTTTTTTCACGCTGATAACCGTACCCTCCCGTTAAATAAAAGCTTGTTATTGAAAAGTTTTTTTTACATTTATTTTTTGTATCGTCTACCGCGCACGTCCAACCTCAGAGTTCCGAAATTTCAGGCAGTCAACGGCTACTGTTTCCCCGCGTTCCTCTCGATACCACCGGCCCAATTCAAGCTGGTACTCGACTCTATAATCTGGGCCTTCAAGCACACGATGAGGAACGTCGCGGACACCGGCTTGCAGATACTCTATCAGTTGCTCCAAAATATCGAGCAACACGAGCAAGCGGCCCAGAGCTTTTATCAGACTTACTTTACGGACATTCTTCAACACATATTCAGCGTGGTAACGGACACGTCTCACACGGCGGGTAATTCTTCCGTTTCTTGCCACGTCGCGATGATAATGTATTTCCCTCTCGTTTCTTCAAATTTCGATTTTGTTTTTCGCCGACAGGTTTAACGATGCACGCGACGATATTGGCTCACATGTTCACGCTCGTGGAGCTCAATCGAATTCTCGTGCCTCTCGGACCGTTGCCCGAGAACGCGCTTTACGTTCAAGAGTTCGTCGCGAGATTGCTCAAAGCGGCCTTTCCACACTTGTCGGACAGTCAAATTAAAATAACGGTGCAAGGCTTGTTCAATCTCAATCAGGACATTCCCGCCTTCAAGGAACATCTCAGAGACTTCCTCGTCGAAATTCGAGTGAGTAGATACATCGTGTGTATTATCATTAGAACGTTGGGGCTGGGTTGAAATTCCGAAGTTTGAATAATCAGAACGCTCAAAACTCCGCAAGAATACTACCCCGAAAGATCAAAACTCCGAAAGAATTTTGCACGAAAGATCAGAACTCCGAAAATCTGAACACCGTCAAAATAATTCGACTATGGAAGTTTTTAAAGTTTCCAAATTTTCAATAAATCGACGAATTATTTAAAGAATTGTTTTTTTTTTATTAAGAGGTGATTTTACGTCAATTTTGAAATTTGTCTAGACAATGTTATACCAGGTGCGCAACTAAGTTCCCGGGTTTCACACATTGATGGCGCTAGCGACACATGAAGTCGGCATACAGGTCTGAAATTGGGTGTCTTTATAGCTTGGACATCTGTTAAGAATACCCAGTCGTAATATAAACAAATATCGCAACACAACGACCTTTTTTCTAACCTCGAAAGTGTCAAAGTTTGTGCCAAATAAACAGCATTTGCGGGAAGCATTGCTTTTCTGCTTCAACCTAAAAAAAAACAGCGGCTGAAGCACGTCGGTTACTTGAGGAGGCCTACGGCGAACATATACCATCAAAAACAACGTGTAAAGATTGGTTCAAGCGGTTCAGAAGTGGCGATTTTGAGACTGGGGACAAGGAGCGCTCGGGAGGACCGCAAACATTTGCGGACGCCGATCTGCAAGCGTTATTGGATGAAGATGACACTCAAACAGAAGATCAACTTGCCGAGGCATTAAATGTGACTCGGCAATGTATTTCGAAACGTTGGCACGCCATGGGAAAAATTCATAAGGAAGGAAAGTGGGTGCCGCATGAGTTGACTGAGAGACAAATGGAAAATCGAAGAGCCACTTCCGAAATTTTGCTTTTGCGGCAGAACAGAAAGAGTTTCCTGCATCGAATTGTTACTGGCGATGAAAAATGGATATATTTCGTGAATCCCAAACGCAGAAAATCGTGGCTTTCACTTGGCGAAGCGTCAACATCGACGGCACGGCGAAATCGCTTCGGAAAAAAGACAATGCTCTGCGTTTAGTGGGACCAGAAAGGAATCGTGTACTATGAGCTGCTGAAACCGGGCGAAACTGTCAATGGGCATCGCTACCGACAACAACTAATCAATTTGAACCACGCATTGCTTGAAAAACGGCCAGAATGGGACACGAGACTCGAACGTGTGATATTGCAGCACGACAACGCTCCGTGCCAACGCAGTTCCATCGTCCAGGACACCATAAAAACACTGAAATGGGATCACCTACCGCACCCGCCGTATTCGCCAGACCTGACCCCTTCAGACTAACACTTGTTCCGGTCGATGGCGCATGGCTTGGGTGGGCTACACTTGGCCAATTACGATGCAGTACAAAATTGCTTGGACGAATGATTTCAGTCCAAAGACGCGTCTTTTTATCGTCGCGGTATTGATGTATTACCAGAGAAATGGCAAAAATGTGTAAATAGCCAGAGTCCTTCGAATGAACAATTTTCTGTATTTATCTTGAAAATTTTTCGATTTTTTATTTGTCATAAAAACCCGGAAACTTAGTTGCGTACCTAGTACGTTCTGCATAATTTACAGTCAACTGTGTAGACTTTCGCTGGCATGATCTTGACGAACCTTGTAATTTCGGAACATTAAAATTAGGAATTTCAAACCGTCGGCGCATTCAAAGTTCGGAATTTCAACCCGGCCCCCATGTCAACGAAAGTCTACAGATTTGCGCTGTCATGCCAGCGAAAGTCTACACAGTTGACTGGAAATGATGCAGAACTTATAACATTGTTTAGACAAATTTAAAAGTTGACCCAAAATCACTTCTTAATAAACAAAAATTCTTTGAATAATTCGTCGATTAATTGAAAAATTTGAAACTTTTAAAACGTCCATAGCCGAATTATTTTGACGGTGTTCAAATTTTTGGAGTATTGGTCTTTCGTGTAAAATTCTTTCGGAGTTTTGATCTTTCGGGGTAGTAATAATAATAATAATCGAGTTTTATTTGCACAACTTGCTTTACAAGTTTTTTACAAAAAGTTTTCGCTTTGTTCAAACACATTTTTCTTACGTCTACCTTAATTCTATGTTCTACCCCGCATATCTTTGCTCTTTTTTTGTCACTTTACTCCTCATCTCCCTCGCTTTCATCTCCCTCTTCCTCCTTGCGCATTTTTTTACATAGTTCCTCTATTTCTCTGAAATACATGGCATATCCCTATATTTATCTTTCCACTCAACATGTTTATCATTTCCCCCTTTATCGCCACCTTATCCACTCCTTGCACCCACTCCTCAGCTTCCTTTTTCGCTTTCGTCGTTACAATTTTCCATCCTTTTTTCACATATTAGCAGGTGCTCCATTGTTTCATTTTCTTTCTCGCAGATTCTGCATCTCCAGTCTTTTTTCCCCTTCTTCCCCGCCCTCCATGTATTTCCGCATCTTAATCTTGCCCACATTTCTTTATCCCTACCCTTCACACCCTCTTCCGCCCAATACTTCCATGGCCTTTCGTCATTTTCCACGATATATTTGTAGTTGCTATTATATGACGATTTTCCTATTCTTTCCTCCTCCTCGTCCAAAATCTTCTTTTTTAGGCATTCTAAACCTTCTTTCATCTTTTCATCTATTTTACCCTCTTCCCTTTTTTCTCTTATCATTGTTATTGCGTCCTCTATCCCGATATCCTTTAACACTTTCCCCAAATTCTTCCCCCACTTTGATGGCATTCCATTGGCAATTGCCCTTACCTCCTCCATCAAACAGATTTTTGGCCATCTTGAATCGTCCATTCCCAGCACCTCTCTTATGTACCTAAACACTCTCTTTCGGGGTAGTATTATTTCGGAGTTTTGAGCGTTCCGATCATTCAAAGTTCGCAATTTCAATCCGGTCCCAGGACGTTGAATGAGTTCTCGCTGTTTTCCAACAGATGGCCTTACCAGAACTGCGTGCGCGTAGTTCAAGATGGTAACGCGTCTATAAAGAAATGATATAAGTAAGCTTGAAATTCAGTGTATGTCATTTCGCCGAGGTGTGCACAACTTTTTTCTCTTCATAGTGGCAATCGTCGAATTTCGTGCCAAAAAAGAGTATTTACGGGGAATTTTACTGCCCTACTTTATTGTTTCAAAATCTGCAGCTGAAGCACGCAGAACAGGGTATTACATCCTTTTTTGAAAAGGGTCTTAAGGGGAGGTACCTAAGTAAACGGCGAGAAAAACAGATAAATTACGGGAATTTTTATCTCAAAAACTTGTTTCGATTGGATCCGGGTTTTTTTTATTGGAAAATATGTACATTCAGGTATGTTTAGGAATTTTTGAAAATAAATTCGTTGACTGGAAGCGATTCAAACGCGATTATCTCGAAATATAGTTTTCAAAGTCGTTGCCAGATGTATCTCGAAAACGGCTTGTCCGATTTTGTCGAAATTTGGATACAATATTCTTCGATAGTTTTTCTCGTTCGCCACGTAAGGGTTTTTCATTTGATTGAATCGTTGCTTTTTTATGCAATGTGTACGCAATCCAAAATCGTCGGAAATTGCGAACGAAAAACGAATGTTGAATTAAAACGTTCGCAATTCCGTCAAAAACGAAAATTTCAAAAAATCCTACGTGGCGAACGAGAAAAACTATCGAAGAATATTGTATCCAAATTTCGACAAAATCGGACAAGCCGTTTTCGAGATACATCTGGCACTGACTTTGAAAACTATGTTTCGAAATAATCGCGTTTGAATTGCTTCCAGTCGAAGAATTTATTTTCAAAAATTCCTAAACACACCTCAATGTACATATTTGCCTATAAAAAAACCCGGATCCAATCGAAACATTAGTTTTTGAGATAAAAATTGCCGAACTTTACCTGTTTTTCTCGCAGTTTACTCAGGTGCCTTCCCTTAAGGGGTAAGGCCACTGTAACGGCCCAAAAAAAAAGGTTTTTTCACTAATTTTTTGCTCCCGAAATTGAAGGTATTTGAAAAAAAACTTTTAATGGTGTTATCGGGCATACATTAAACTTTATTATAAAATTTTTTTACAGTAAAAAAAAAACAAAATGGCGGTTCCACAGCTATCTTCCCGGGACATGTTTTGTTTCCAGGGCTCCGCGGCACGCAGCACCACTGGTGCACTTTTGAATCTAGAACAAAAAAAAACCATTAATCTAGAGGGCTATAGCTAGAGAATGTCGATCGGATTTTAAAAAGTATCAATTTTTGTGGATTTGGCGTGCGTTTGAAAAAAAAAATTGATTTTTGACGAAAAAAACGGCAAGTTTTTTGTTAATAAAAAATCAATAAATAAAGTTCTTGAAAATTCCGATCGACATTCTCAAGATAATGTAAATGTTCACATCTGGTTAAAATTTCAAGTAAAAAAAATGAAAATTGTTCGAGTTATGCTGCGTGCCATTTTGAAAAACCATGTTTCGAGAAAAACGCGTTTAAACGCGTAGCAAGTTTTGACACGCTTGGCGGCGACCTTCATTTCCTAAGGACAACAAATTTTTTTTCGCACAGGACCTTTTTTTCTTATTCTAGAGGGTTTCAACTATTTTTTAAGCCAATAAAAAAAAATCGATTTTTCAAAAAATGTACAGTGGCCTTATCCCTTAAGTTGATCCTTTGATGCTAATAAACTACTAGAATTTTTATTTCCCTTTTATGAAATCGATAAGTGCCATAAAAAATGCATTAGAATTTAGCATTTCAAATTTCCGCCCGAAAAGTGGCGAAAACGCTAGCCATGTTGCTTCGGTTCGTGATGTCACTTGCATAGTAAATGGTTCGTTATGTCACTTGCATTGACGCTGCGCTAATTGTGAACACGGACATATTTTAAGGTAATCCTATCGCCAGGCTTCAGCCCATAGGATTTTCATTTTTTTTTTGCGCTATACTAAATATATTAAGGGGGGAAATCACAGTAGCACACAAAAAAATAGGCATATTTTCGGGAATTAATTTTGGCTGAATAAAAGTATCAATCGAAAATCTGTAAAGTAGGTTTTATAGCAATACTAAAAAAGTACAAAATGTAATTTTTTTCAATAAAAAATATTTAAAAATGGCGGCTGCGCAGCATATGCCCCAAGGCGCCTTTTTTTGAGCTCGCCGAAGACATAACTCGAGCAAATTTTTACCGATCGACTTGAAATTTTGACAGTAGCTTCGAAACATCTTTCTCCACGGAGCTACATAGGATTTTTTATTTTATATGGCTTACTTTTTTTTATCGACGATTTTATGGCGTTTTTTTTTGTTAAAAATTTAACTTTATTTTCAAACATGCACCATTTTGCGAAAAATCAATATATCGAAAAAATCCTACGTAGCTCCGTGGAGAAAGATGTTTCGAAGCTACTGTCGAAATTTCAAGTCGATCGGTAAAAATTTGCTCGAGTTATGTCTTCGGTGAGCTCAAAAAAGGCGCCTTGAGGCATATGCTGCGCAGCCGCCATTTTTAAATATTTTTTATTGAAAAAATTACATTTTGTACTTTTTTAGTATTGCTATAAAACTTACTTTACAGATTTTCGATTGATACTTTTATTCAGCCAAAATTAATTCCCGAAAATATGCCTATTTTTTGTGTGCTATTGTGATTTCCCCCCTTAATAATCGTCTCTGTAAAATTTGAGGGTCGGCCATCGACCTAATTACAGAGAAAAAAATATTAAAGTTGCGTATTTTTGTGAAGGCATTCCGAGACGGCATACAAAAACGCAATTTCCGGTCGCTACACAAGTGTATATAATAGTGGGAATTCGTCAGACTCTTAGAAATAATCAGATTTACATACTCGACATTTGTAGTAATACAATGCTCTCAGAAAAAATTACGCTTATTGACCTAATTTTTGTACAATGTCAAGTTTAATTTGAACTTCCGGTATTGGATTTATTACCACTTGCTACGATAAACAGACGCGACAGCAAGGCAACAGCTGACTGTAGTCCTAACCTCATCTCACTCATTCCAATTTCCACACATATTTCATTTTTAACCGACATATTTCACCGACACAAATTTTCCACGCTTTTTACCAGTCCTGGCCCGAATACAATGCTTTATATTTCCCGCACCATGACATCGTTTTGACAGATCGACGTTGAAAAGCATGGAGGTTAAACTCGCCTGGTTGAGTAAAAAGAGACGGAGACAGAACCAATATTGTCAAATATCAAACGTAGAAATACCGCGCGAATCGTTGGAATAACTATTTTTTCATTTTTCTAATTGAATATGAACATTCATTGAACAGTTTATACATGGAAAATTTATTACGATTTTTTTTTGCATATGTTAAAAATATAAATTGTACAAGTCTCAAGTATGATCAGCGGTATGACTAGTGTAAAGCTATATGATTACCTTAAATTAAAAATGAGTTACAATCCCTATCATTGGTGTGTTGTTCCTAAGTGTAAGAACGCTAGTGCACAAGCACCGGGAAAGTTGCGGATTTAAATGCCAAGTGATATAACATTGAGGAAAACTTGGTTTAAACTTGCAAGAAGAGGTCCAAAGTTATTCTCCGAAAAAAGTCATCTGTACGCTTATGAAGCACGGATACCTGTTTGAAAATTTGCAATTAACTACGACAAACGAGAATGTATAGTCGTTGACGTTTTCTTTCACTGGTTAGAGAGTAATACGTCTATCGCTTTCTTTGTTTACTATGTCAATGACGTCACTTCGGAATGTTTACAATTGGCCTCTGTTACTTTGTAAATGTATTCTTGAACAGTTTATCGATTTGAGCAAACAACGATTTTTCGGACCTTCTAATTCAGGCTCCGGCTTTAAAGCCAAGAACTATTATCATTTCGAGCTACAATTTTCCAATTCGAATTATTTGAAATTATTTCCCACTCGGATTAACTTCACAGCCACGAAATAGACAAAAAAAAACCACCCTCACAATTCAAAGCTGTGCCTGAAATAGGGAACCTTACTGCCAATTTCCCCCGCCAGAGGGGACATTGTATTATAACGTAAACAAAACATGACGTATAGTGAGATTCTCATTGGTTTTGCCCGTGTTTCGACGACTACCGTTCATTTTTTTCCAATCCGTTTATCGTGAATAAATTGCGAAGAATGCATCAGTGCTGTACCATTGGATGCAGTAACGGAGGCGTTCATTTGTTTCCTAAAACCGAAAAACTTCGCAAGCAATGAGAAATTGCTATACGTCGCAAGCACTTTACAGTCACAAAACATTCAAGGTTATATTTCGATCATTTTAGATCTGCAGACTATAGAAATGAAGGATTTGTTACAGCTCAGTGTATAAACACATTTGTTTTACGCTATTTCTGAAAGTACATTGTAAAGTAGTTAATTATCAAAACCTGAACATTTCTATTTGAAATATTTGCATTTTTTAACCTTTTGATATTATTTTATTACATAATTCTAACCTCGCCCATGTTCATTCTTTACGGAGATGAAACTGAGCCGGAAAATATTGGAAAAAAGGGTTTACACCTTCCCCGTTTGTTTGGAGCAAAAAAGAAACTTTAAGGTATTCCTTTCGCGAAGGGCCGTATTTTGTGGGGGCATAAGCAGGGCCCTTCTGATTCTTCGGTAAATTACAATGGAGTCCAATAAAAATAAGTTCCCATCGATTATTATACACGACGATAAGCTAGAATAAAAAAATTCGCGCAAATTTAGTAGATTTAGACATTTTTACATTTTTTTTTTTTTTTTGAAACGTCACGGCTACGAAAATTCTTCTGCTAGTCACATGGTTCCAAGTTTTATCATTAATATTTTCTTAAAACAAATTCGGTGATCGTCCGTTTTTATTGTCGTTGTGGAAACTTTAGATTTTTTTACACCTGTGTGCAGTTTATTTCACGCATCTAGAGTGTATTGAGTGTACAAATTATTAGATATAAATGTGGCCAGCGTTATATCTCCATAAAGCGCCGTATAAATGAGACCATTTTTAGAGTCGTTATATTCCGTTAAAAGTTCGGCAACTCGACTTGAAATTTTACCAATATACTGGGATGTATTTTTACTCGATTATAGACGAAAATCGGTTAATTGTTAAATGTTTGGGTTCGTGAAAGGAATACCTTGAAGGATGAACAGAGAAGGAAAAGAGTAGAAGCCGATTTTTCAATTCCGGTATAGTCAAATATCCGTAATTATTGTCCATTCGTATAATTTTATCACTAGACAGACAACGTGAGAATGTACCGCGCGCGTTGACAGCTTCTTTTGTTTACGTTACGTTTACGTGACGCCATCTTCGTTGAGAATTGCGTAAGATTTCCTATTGAGCAACGCGGTTCGAAATTTTTAAAAAGAACAACAAAACATCGAATAAACAAACGAGAAGCAGAAAAAAAACGTAACATGGAATATTGTCGAAATGCTCGCAGGAGTACACCGGGGAGAACGACTCGGACCTTTACTTGGACGAGCGCGAGAACGCTCAGAGAGCGGCGCAGCGAGAGAAGAGGATGCAACAAATGGCAGTACCGGGTATCCTGAATCCCCACGAGATGCCCGAGGAGATGCAGGACTGAATTCAAATCTCGTTCGATCGAACACAACGGAGTTCCATGGAGGAGCGTGGGAGTTGGAGCGACAGGGGGGCGGGGCGGGGCCCGAGGGGGGCAGAAAAACAGCGCGCGCGCGTTTATTTGCAAAAATACGAATCCCACGTGTCGTGTATTAGGTAATATCGTATCCTTTTTGCCTGAAAGAGAGAGAAAAAAAAAGAACACAAGAAGAAAGAAAAACGCCGTCTCGCCCACGCAAAATTCGGAAAGCGACAACTCGAAAAGTGAAAGACAGAAAAACAAAAAGAACACCGAGAAGTCACGAGCTTCACGCGCGCTACACTCGATCCCGACGGAAAAAAAAGCTTAACTCAACACACACACACACACACACACACACACACACACACACACACACACACACATACACACAGACAAAGCGACACGTGCGTGTACGAGAGTAAAATAAAAATTTGGCCTTTGTCCGATGGAGGGAGGTAAGCCCGTAACGTGCGCGTCCCTCTCGTCGTTCGTTCGACTAAATTCAAGAGCAAAGATAAAATACATAGATATATAAAAACGAGCGGAAACGGGTCATTCGCGAGTTGCGAAAAAAAAAAAAATAGAAACGAGCAAAAAAAAAGCGATACGCGAGTAGTGCCTGCTCAGCGATACTGTACGAATTTTTATCCGCCACTCTTAGGGGGAGAGCAAGACTATATTTCTCACGGAAGATTAGTCGGCCCTGGCAAGGGAAAATTAAACGTAAATTCCAAGGGAGTTCGGGAGGGGGGAAAGAGAAAAATAAATTGAAGTATGAGAGTAGCGTGAAAGTGTTGACTGCCAATAAAACGATTATTCTTTCCTTTTCTTCTTTTTTTTTTTATAACTTCTCCGGATGGCGGAAGAATGGCTTTTGTACTGGGCGAGGGGCTCGATCGTCGTTTTCAACGTGTGTGTCCGTGTGTGTCTTTCTTTTTTCCTCGTCAACTCTCTCGCTCCCTCTCTCGGCTATGGCAGCCGATATCTGTGATTGCGACCTTTGCGTTCCGATGCTTCGTTCGAATAACTTGTTAATTCAATCAAACGTATCTACGAAGGATGAGCAAAAATAGGAGAACGTTTATCCGACGAATGGGCCTCTTGTCTCGGCGGATGCAGACACATACAGAGAAACTGTACATACATACTCATATATATATATATATACACACACACACACACACACACACACACACACACACACACACACACACACACACACACACACACACATATATATATACATATATATATACATATATATATACATATATATATATATATATATATATATATATATACACACACACACACACACACACACACACACACACACACACACACACACACACACACACACACACACATAAATACACATATACACATACACAGCGCGAGAGTGCAAAGTTCGTCAGTGGCAAAAGTGCGCTCATCTCGCAGCTCGAGCAAATCCTAATTCCAAAAAACGAAGCTTCACGTTTAACAATCCCGGGTATGAAAAAGATCGCGCTCGCTTTCGCAGAGCAAAATCTCACATGCAGCATTTTTCTTCGTTGTTTTTTTTTTTTTGGCAAAAACGTTTTTCGCAAGTGGAAAACGCTCGCTGAGGGATTTTCCGTCTGCGCTGACTGGTCGCGAAGGACGACGGGAGTGCAAGAGGAGAAAGACGAGGATGAATGGAGCGTGTATGCGTGTGTATTAAAAAAAAGAAAAAAATCGTGCGACATTTTGTACCATAAAGATTGTATATCGTTGTCCAAGATTGGAAAAACGCGTCCACGAACGTGCAGACGTTGCATCGTGAGCTTGCGTGACTTTTCTTTTCTCACGCTCTGTCGCTCTTGCTTTTGTTTTTCTCTCCTTCGTTTGTAAATTACCCCCCGTCCCGGCTCGGCAAAAATTACTCGTTATACGTAATTAAAGTTAATTTCCACGATCAAGGAACAAAAATGGACGATCGACGATCGATCTTCATCGATGGAGCGCGAATGATTGTCGGATGATTGTTGAGAGTAATAATAATTTCGATTATGAATTGATGTTGCTATATTGATTATTCGATCGGCCGGTTAACGCGAGACCACGAAATCCTCGATGCCGATTAGGCAAATTGTCGAACGAGGCGCGATCGAGTTCGAGCTTGCCTCTCCCGCTACTGGACTCGGAATTCACTCGATACACACATCGATACAGGCAATATTCGTTTGTTCTACGTATACGATACGCACGAACACACACACTCGTGGCTCGTGCAACGCGTGGATGTTTTTTTTTGCCCTAAAACGAGAAATCTACCTCCGGGACACGAATTCATCGGAAAAAACAAGCGTCTGTTAAAATTATTATTATTATTCGAAGCGCCTATATATTTTTTGGCCATTTGTCCGTAAAATCGAACCACGATTTTAAAAAAATCGCGTATTCAAATTATTATTATTATTATTATCAAAATCGTCTAAATATCTTCTGGCGCCTTTTCCGCAAAATCGAAACGCAAATTTTATTTCGTAAAATCGAAACACTGATATTTCGAAAAAAAAAGCGCCGTTTATATTTATTATATTAAGCGTCCAAATCTTTTGTGGCAATTTTTCCGTTAAATCGAAACGATTTTTTGGAGATAAAACCCGTTACGATTATTATTATTGGAACCGCGCAAATCTTTTGAGGCAATTTTTCCGTAAAATCGAAACGCGAATTTTTCGAAAAAGCGCCTATGACAATTGTTATTATTTAAACGGGTCAAGTCTTATTCGGAAATTTTTTCGTAATATCGTAATGGAAATTTTTCACTTTCAGACGCAATTCCACCACTTCCGCCCCGCTTTCCGGATCCTCATTGAACGAAAAGCTTCGAATTGCTGTTTTTTTTCTTCTTTTTTTTTTGAACTTTTTTTAATTGAGCTTCCGAGCCATTACCAATTTTCGAATATTAAACGAAGCCCAGACGGTAGACGGTCTTCCCGCTTAAAATTTCCCAGGTGCAAAAAGGGAAGAAGACGGGCGAAAAAGTACACACATAGACACACACACACACACACACGCGCAATGTCGCATATCGATTATGCTCCAAGCTGCATTAATTTTCTACCTGTTTGGTTATTCTTTTATTTTTCTAATAATTATTCCTCGTTACTTTTGAAACGCGTCGATGATATTCTCTCGTGTGTGTTTTCGCGGCGCGTGTTTGTCGGGTGAGTACACATGTTCTTTGCGAGACGGAAACATTTTTTGCCAAAATGTGCTTTCTATACCTAGTGATGTATAAAGGTGGCCATCGTTTTTTTTTGTTTCCACTCAAGGGACGCTTGCGGCGCGTATTATCGTTTGTCCCCCCCCCCCCCCCTCCCGGTTCCTTAACTTTTGGCGTTTCTCCGTGATCCGTTGTTTCGAGCAGTGTGTCTGTATAGCGGGGCGGGTCGAAAAAGAACGCTCAACGAACGAAACAATAGCATTGGGTGTGAAAAAAAGGAATATTGAGCTAAGCGTAAAGTTTCACGGCTTTGAAAAAAAAAAAATTCTTTAGAATCTATTGATTTTACAAGTTGCGGTTATTAAAAAAAAATGCGTTTTTTAATTTGAGAAAAATAGGCATTTTTGAGTATCCAATTTGCGCAGAATATCGAGAATTTTCGAAAAATGTTCAAAGCTTTGAGAATCTTGAATCAAATTTTACGAACAACGGTCAGTGTTGTTCGAGTTCGAAGTTGCGAGTTTTCCCCGCAAATCAAATGGGCCGAAAAATAATTCCCAAACTTACAAAATATGCGAAAATAATTCCCAAACTTACAAAATATGCAAAAATAATCTCCAAACTAATAAAACATGCAAAAATAATTTTTTTTAAACAAACCCTCCACTCGTGAGTCAGCTCGAACTTTCCTAATTTCTCATACCCGGTAATATCGTTTCCGGGTGCCAGAATGTTTTTTTTCCGACTCGAACGTATATACATACTGATATATAGGTAATCCACAGGGCTATCGTGTGCAACAATGAGAATGTGACGTTGATACGATATTATCGATACGTTGTTACAACGATTGATTATTGCGAGTTTGATCGTGTGCGAGCGAGCGAGCGAGAGAAAGAGAGAAAAAATGTGAAATGTAAATAGATTTTGGCCGGTGGCAAATGAGGTACAGCTGCGAGAAAGGGCGACATCGTGCGCAAAGAAAAATGAGAAAACTCACTTTTACGAAAGATTTGAAAAAAAAAAGGCGGAAAAATAATAAATGGACAAATGCACCCGTTGATAAGTGGGACAAAATGACGTACTGTGTGTGTGTGTCTGTCTGTCTGTCTGTGAATGTGTAGAGAAACGGCAGTTTTATACGAGGCATTCAAAGTATTATCGGACGACTGATCGAAACATTTCTCAATGCAGTGAAAGAACACGAGACGTTCGAGCGAAAGCTTTTCCTCGTTTCGAACATTTTCTTTTTATTTATTCATAATTTTATCATTAATTTCGTTTTTTTTTCAGTATCGAGGCTGCTCCGGAGTTGGCTATGGATGAATGCAGGCTGCCCTGTAAATATCGAGGCACACTTAAGGGGTTCGGGAGATCGCGGGCTACTGGAATATTCAAATTGGACATTTATTAGACTCGAATAATAATTTGAGTGTTTTTAATTTAAAAATTGAACTTTTTGCAGCGTTTTTTTTGAAAAATTAACTTTTTTGCGACACTTTTGGCTACCATTGTGGTCTTATTGAATTGACAAACTTTTTTTTCCGGGATACCTCCAACATTTTGTTCGAACCTTTTTGTGCACGATAGAGAAAGGCATTAATCGAGACTGCTTGCGTACCAAAAAGTATTGCAAAAAGGTTATTTGTGGAAAACGCATGGTAAAAATCTTGCAAGGAATTTCACAAAGTTAAACAAAAAAAACTTTTAAAGTTTTCGAAAATTGAGTTTTTCCTTGGGCAAAATTTGATACTCCGTTGGCTCGTGATACAAAATCCGGGGCCTTTAAGTATGACGTATCTACGGGACAGCTCGCTCATACATGAAATTTCTTCGCGAGCATCCAGCATTTCCTATCGAGTCTGCAGCTGAGCAGTACCGCGAGCTTAATCGAAAACGAATATTTGCACAAGTGCATCTCCGTCGTTCAATCCCTTTTTCCAATTGCCGGCTTCGAAACCGAGGCGAAAAGATTAAGTTCATCGACTCGTGGATTGAAAGTGAGCCATTTAAAAAAAAAAACTAGTGTCTGAACAGGAGGCCGAACGATACGAACATTTTTTTGAAAATAATTCGGTACGACGAAATATTCGCTGTCTGGAATTTGGTTTTGATCCGCCACTTGGCGACTCTCATTTTAGAGCTTTGGTACGCGAAAAAATGCTTGAGGGGTTGAAAGTTCGATGAGAGACAGTTGGCGATGAATGAGAAATTTATCGTCGGTTATTTTATTACTATTATCATTATTGTTTTCCAAGCCGAACGGATTCGGACCCTGGCTCTCGAATGTGTGTGTGTTTTTTTTTGGTTTTCTCGACGATCGTGTACGCGCGCGTTTGATGGTATATACATAGAGTTTATGGATTTAGTATGTCACGTATGCCTGAGTGTGTGGGTGTAATAAGTTTAAGGAATTCTATCAGTTATTGTCATTATAACGAGGAAAAAGAAACAAGGATGAGGAAAAAAAAGGAAGGAACAAAAAGTATGTAAAGAGTTTAATAATACTTACTAATAAAATTAAAAGAAAACAAAAAACAGCCGTGATGCTCGAATTCCCGCGTGATTTGCGAAGGATTCTGGGCCGTTTTTTTGTCTTCGGAAAAGCTTCGCGGGCTCGACCTTTCGTCTGTTTCCGGTTGCGCGCGCCGGCCGGATGTGCGTGCGTCGGTCGCGCGCTACCGATTGAAAATCTTCGCGCGCGCGGTCGACATAACCTAGTTTCGCGCGCGTCCGAATACGCCGGCGAAAAGAGTTGAAAAAAATAAAAGAACGCGAGGACGAATCTACGGAAGAAGATGACAGATCGTGATCACGTAATTTACAAGAATGATCCGGTCTTGTTTCGAAGCTACGTGGATAAATGTTGTACGGTGACAGCTACGGACGACAGTGTTCACAGTGGCATTGTCTATACCGTTGACCCGGTGACCGAGAGGTTAGTCTTTAGTTACGAGCCTTCCTACGAATTATGACGGCATTATATACACACTCATATATATATAAAAGTTCGAAAACGTAATTATTAGATCGCTGCTCGATCTTTTTCCTATCCTACGGATAATCCACACAGGCGTGTGCGTTTTGAAACTCGGGCAAGCGTGCCGACTATTCAGGCTTGATAAATGAATGCAAAGGCGGGAGATTTAGCCGGCTTCTTATGGAAAACTCGTCCAGGAGCGTTCTTTTATTCAGTTTCATTCGTATCTCGAGATTAGATCAATATAGAGACAAAAAGCGGAACGCGTTTCAGAGGTTTCGAGTATTTGAATGTCAGGAAAAAAAACAGCGATTGCCGAACGTTTCAGTGAGAATTCTGTGGTTAAGGGCATGTACAAAATCAACATAACCTCACAATTTTCCAACCCTTGATTTTTTTTTGGAAAAACGAAGCATTAGGCTCTGGAGAATTTCCTGACGCGGAGCTTGATGACTTCCTTTTGCCCTAAATACTATTCATCTCTGAGAAATCTCTGTTCGAAAATTTCAGCTATCTCTTTCGCACTCACATGTCACGTGGTAGATCTTCTACTTCGTCTTAAGAGCATGTACAAGGTCAACATAACCTCACAAATTTTACAACCCTGATTTCTCATAGATGGTTGAATTTTTTAGGGAAAACAAAGCATTAGGCTCTGGAGAACTTCCTGACGCGGAGCTTGATGATTTCCTTTTGCCCTAAATATTATTCATCTCTGAGAAATTCCTGTTCGAAAATTTCAGCTATCTCGCACTCATGTCACGTGGTAGATCTTTTACTTCGCCGTAAGGGAAGGGTAGGGGTTTCCGGGTGAAAAAAAAACTTGTGATTTTTTTTTATTTATATGGTTAGAGTAAGTTTATTGAAACCTTTTGTACATTGTTAAGTGTCATTTTAAGAACATTCCGTGAAATTTGTACGCGAAAATATCCACGAACAAGCCGGTGACAAAGCTTTTCCTCGAACGCCTTTGGAAAAACACGATTTGCGGTGTTCACTGTATATCAGCTAGAAATTATCTGAAATCAAGTACCATTAAAATTTAGTCAAAGTACCGACAAATCCTCCCCCCGACGGTCTTTGATAATATTTTTTTCATTTATACATTTTTGGTGGTCATATAAAGTGAAAAGTGCTATTTTTCACGAAAAATTCTGCCATTTTGGGGGTGGAAAACGCCCTCAATGTAAAAATCTCAAACTAACCGTTGGGGGGAGGTATTTTATATGTAGAAAGTGTGCACCAAGTTTGAAATAAATCGGTCATGTAGTTTTCAAATGGCAGTGAACGTGGACTTTGAAAAAGTGGTTTCGAGAAAAACGCGACACCGGCTTGTTTGTGGATATTTTCGCGTACAAATTTCACGGAATGTTCTTGAAATGACACTTAACAATGTACAAAAGGTTTCAATGAATTTACTCGATCCATATGGATGAAAAAAAATCGCAAAAAAGTGTTTTTTTTTCACGCTGAAACCCCTACCGGTCGTTAAGGTATTCCTTTCGCGGAGGGCCGTATTTTGTGGGGGCATAAGCAGGGCCTTCTGAATCGTCGGTAAATTACAATTGCGCTTAATAAAAAAAACAAGTTATAATGGATTATTATAAACAACGATAAACTAGAATAACAAAATTCGCGCAAATTTAGTAGATTGAGACATTTTTACATTTATTTGAAACGTCACGGCTACAAAAATTCTTCTGCTAACCACACTTTTCCAAGTTTTAACATTAATATTTTCTTTAAACGTTCGGTGACCCTCTGTTTTTATTGTTGTTACGGAATCTTTAGACTTTTTTACACCTGTGAGCAGTTTGTATTAGGCATCTAGAGTTATTTAGTGTATAAATTATTAGAAAGACATGTGGCCAGCGTGACATGTCCATAAAGCGCCGTATAAGTGAGACGATTTTTAGGACCGTAATTTTTCGTTAAAGGTTCGGTAACTTGGCTTGAAATTTTACCAGTATACTGGGATGTATTTTTACTTCATTATAGACGAAAATCAGTTAAGTGTAAAATATTTGGGTTCGTGAAAGGAATACCTTAACCGCAGCGATTAGTCCGCGAGGATAAGACTCCGAACAAAGATAGTAACGCTACGAATTCCGGGATCACTCACAGCCATGCCGAGTCGTGCGAGGGCAGCCCGAAAACACGGCAAAATCCGTAAAATTCGCGGGAAAATAAATCACTCGCAAATATCACAGTCGATCGTGAAATAGCGACAAAGTACGCTACGTTTAAATACATTTTGCAGGTTATGTTCACACGTCAAACATTCCCGGTCAATCGATGCGGGTCGAAACTGCGCTCCTGTCTGAATATTTCACAGATCGCGGAGTATTCGAGTGATCTTACGCACACGTAAAATTCTACCTCACATGACGATTTTTTTTCGGCACAGGGCAGTTCGACCGCCGCCGTAAAATTCTCTCCTGACAGTCTATCATGCCCGATTCCTGCCCTGAGTTACTTCGTGATCATTAATGCTCGTTTTTTCCGATCCGTCCGATATTTAGTATCGTCCTCGTAGAGGAGGCGCACACGCCGCTCCAACGCCTGAAATTCGTCATGGGCCACGCCGTTCGCCACGTGGAGGTCTCGTCCAAACAGGTAGCCGACGCACCTCGGCTGTTCCCCCAGCCCAGTTTGCCGGTCTCGCCAGCCGTGGCGAGCGAAAGAAAGCTCGCGGTGATGAACATCCTGCGCGAGAATCGCTTCCCCATCAGCGAGGCCGGCGACCGCATCGTCATGAAGGACGCCTTCGCCATCAATCCGCCCTACGCCGTGGACGATTGCGAGTCGCCCCATCCCGCCGTTCTGCAGAGCGTGCGCAAGATACTGTCGCAGCTGACGTAGCGACCGGTAAGACGGAGAACTTTGCGTCGTTGGAACGACTTTCCTCACCAGCGCCGAGTTGGTCTCCGCCGGAAATTTTACACTTTGACCCTTTTTCGTCGGAAACGCAGATGGTAGAAGGCCCGAGTGGTGAAAGCTGCGCCCTGGCGGCTGGGAAAGCCCAATGAATCCGCTCGGGTGTCTCTTAATGGCAACAGCGATATTTATTGTATTCGTTTACATTTTAAACTCTCTCCGTCTCTCTCAATCTTTTTCTTACTCGATAATTCATTACAAAAATAATCCTGTGATTGTTTAGGAATGTGTGTGGATGTTACGTTGCAAGGCCAAGATTTCGAAGATATGTGCTCGTTTTTTTCTTTTCCTTCTGTTCGCAAGACGACACCGCAATGTTGCCTGACACTCGGCGTTGATCATCGAATGAAAAATATTGGACAATCTCGGTGCGGAGTTTGATGCTGAGCGGTCGCTTTTAGTTTTGATTTTCATGGTCTTGAAGTTTGCATCGTTGGAACGCAACGCGAATTCATTGTTTTCCATTGGTAAACTTTCTTGTCTGATTTAGGCTGCGAAAATCGCTGGAATACTTTTGGAATTCCCATTGGAGATTTACGAGCATATTGCGAAAAGGAAAGTTTCCGCGGATGATAAAAAATTTAAAAAAGATCGTTGCGACCCAAGAATGCAAATTTCAACGTCGTTGATTTTTATCGCGCTGGTGCGGTGAAACTTTGCTGTGTGGGTGGTTTTTTTTTTCCTTTTGATTATTGAATTGTGATAAATTGCTCGGGAGAATAAAGTGTCGGCCTAAGCGCCTCGTATCTTCGATTTTCACTGTCTCTTTTCTGTTTTCGTCGTTCATCGAGGCTGGTCGGAGCGCTTCTGTCCATTCTGGACTCTGGCTCTTTTCGACGCGCAGCTGGACTTGCAATTCTTTACCCCAAACTTGTCTGCAAGTTTTTTGCGCATCAAGCAGGAAGTGCCCTCAATTATCGAAGCGTTGATTTACGGTGATAAAAGCGAGGATAATTTCAAATTTGATATTCCCTGTGCAGCGGACTTTCCTGAGAACAATCTCCAGAAGAAAATATTTCGATACTTCCGCCTAACGTGGATACTTTTTGTACTAAGACTCTCTGCCTCTTGCTAGGTCTCTCGTTTGGACTGTGCGTTTTTTTTTTTCGGTTTCGTGCTCGCCTACTCGATTAGAAGATTCTGTACAGTTGTATATTATTCAAGGCCTTAGGCCACTCTAGAGGCCGAAACAATGGGCTTTTTGGGGATTTTTTTTCCCCCGAAAAACTACAAAATAAATCAACAATACAAAGAAGGGTTTTTATCATACATATCGGTGACTGTATACAATAATTTTTTTGAAGCGATTATTTAAAAAATGGCGTATACAAAATTATTGTATACACCCACTCATATGTATGATAAACACCCTTTTTTTGTAATCTCGATTTATTTTGTAGTTTTTCTGAGAAAAGAAATCCCCAAAAAGCCTATTTTTTCGGCCTCTAGTTGTCCAACCCCTTAGTTGAAACGAGGCGTAATTACTGAGCTCGTAACTTCGATGTGTCGTTGTCAGATTCGTAGACCTTTCGTTTCAGACTTGGCTCCATCGGATTCCTTCTTAACTTTTACAGTAATTCTTTAGATAAGTGACTTTTCCGAAAAATGGGCCTGAATTTTTGTTTCTTGCCATTTTCGAATTTATTGGGTTATAAATTATGATATTCGGTCGGGGGAAGCTGACATTTTTCATTAACAAATTTCTTACGAGGAAAAATCTTTAAAAATAATTTCGAATTTTCCAAAAACT
>OZ023318.1:50710110-50745110 GCA_964007375.1 Ophion obscuratus | reverse complement strand
TCTAGTTCCTTTCATTTTTCGTAATTCTTGCAAAAACTGAATTTTGGGAAAATAAAAAAAAAAGTCAAAATTCCTTTACTTTCGCCTGATTATTCCAGGAGGAAAGAAATTCCCTGGGTTTTTCCCGGTTTTCTCTGTTTTCCGTACGCGTAACAGCCACGGGAATGGAAGAAGCTTGGGTGTACTCACGTAGTCCAATTGTTCCTTGGTGTGAGCGGCTGACAGGCAAAACCGTATTCTCCCTGCCAGGAGTGGCGTCGCCGGAAAGGCAACCCCGACTGTCGCGATATTTCGCGTCGTCAATTTACGAACTACGAATCTGGCGAGAGAAAGGAAAACGCGTGATGAAAATTTATGGGAGAATTTATTCTCTCATTAATTTATTTACGAGAGAATTTTAACTTTTGATACGTATAAAAATGTATTGTCGTCGAATATCCGTAAGTGAATATCCATAATTCGGATATTCATAAGTACGAATATCCATAAGTGAGTATAGAGTAGAAATGAGTGCCAGAAATGGCAGGAGGTAGAGATGAGAGTATAGAGGGTGAGTGTAGAGTAGAAATCGCGGACAGTACCCGAGTAAAAATGAATATATATAATCATATATAATTGTATATTAATTGATCATATAAAATTGTATACAAAAATTGGCCTGATAGAATTGTATATATTTGTATATAAACGTATACAATTGTATATGATCAGTTAATATACAATTATATATGATTATATATATATATATTAGACTGATTAAAAAAAAAAAAATCCTTCTGGATTCTCGTGCTATTATTGGGCACTGATAAAACAAAATTTCTTTAAAAAGATGGGCGCGGTCACTCAATTTTTAGAGGTGGCTATCTCGACTTTTTTGTATTTGAATTTTTTTAACGAAGATATTGCATTTAAGCATAGTCATGGCTTCGGATTACGGATAAAAATCACATCCAGCAGCTTTTTCGTAACAAAAATAAACTCTAACAATTTGAAAAGATTGCAATATTCACAATTCAAATCCAGGTAGATCAATAATGGCGTCTATACTACTCTCGTTATTCATGTAGCTTTATTTATACGCATTAACATTTCGCACTTTTTACGAAAAATCAAATTATAAGCTTTTATTCATAAATCGTATATTTACATTTTCAAAATGCTACGCTTATATTATCTTCAAACTCATTTACATTTCTTCCTAGCCATTCTCAAGTTCGTTAACATTTTGGGCAGAACGAAAATGTGCAACGTTGAACAGTTTGTCCAAATCTCTCTTAAATTTACGCTCCTTCGATATTTGTGACGGCAAATTCTTTTTAACCCGATTTTTTTTAAGTTTTGTCAAGATTAGATGGAGTTTTATTGATTTGAAGATTGCGTTATTCAATCGACGCGTTGGAATTTCAGCACATTCCCATTGTTCGAAAATTTCCTTCATCGTTTCGTGTGCACTTCGACGTATGGTCAGTTTTTCTCTGTTACGTTTGTAAAAGCGCAAACTCAAAACTTTTCCGATTTTTATCCGTAATCCGAAGCCATGACTATGCTTAAATGCAATACGTTCGTTAAAAAAAATTCAAATGCAAAAAAGTCGAGATAGCCACCTCTAAACATTCAGTGACCGCGCCCATTTTTTTAGAGAAATTTTCTTTTGTTAATGCCCAACAATAGCACGAGAATCCGGAAGGAAAAAAAATATTTTTTTTTTTTTGAATCAGTCTAATATATATATATAATTGTATATTTATTGATCATATACAATTGTATACAAAAATTGGCCCGATAGAATTGTATATATTTGTATATAATTGTATACGTTTATGTACAAATATATACAATTCTATCGGGCCAATTTTTGTATACAATTGTATATGATCAATTAATATACAATTATATATGATTATATATATTCATTTTTACTCGGGTACGTGAATAAAACAAGAGAAAACTTTTTCTACATCTAATCATACATGAAGCCATATAAAGATACATACAATTATATGTATTTCAAACGAAAATAAAAGTACTCACATACAATCATAAAAAATTTGATATATCGTAAATAAAATTTTCACGAATATATATAATTATATACAACACTATATTGAATTATATATAACTGTATATGATATTATATCTAATTATATAAACTCCCTATAAAAATAATATCTCCATATATCATTATATACAGAACTATGTATAATTTTATCAAATCAAATTTGATGGAAGTACATTTATATCGGATTACATATACGAATGTATAGAGTTATATACAATTATATATAAACCTATATATAAATATATATGATTGTATATCATTTTTATATAATTGTAACTAAGTATATACAATCATTTTTACTCGGGTAGACAAACCTAATGAGTTTGTTTGGGTTTGTTTGGATATGGATATTCGACTTATGGATATGCACTTATGGATATTCGGTTATGGAAATTCGACATGGATATTCTATCCCGATCATAAAAATTATACCAGATGAGACATGGCAGTAGTAATATTTTTCAACCTATCGGACTTTGTAGAAAACTTTTCCCACACAAGCTGCATAGTTCTAAGGGGATCATCGAGCGATGGCTCCAAGGTTTATCCAGGTGGAGGCGTTTCGGAGACTTCAAGGTCACCTCGATTTTTCTTAATGGGACTACTATTTTTTTTGCCAGAATTTTCGACTCCGAACCTTATCCGAAGATCCTTCCGTCAGCACGAAAGTAAATTTTCCCGCAAAATGTTTCCTTGTTAACAGCAAGTTGATAAGATCTTGATTTACGGAGAACGTCACAAAAATGCAACGCAAGCGGCAATAGTTTATGCTGAGTGGCACGACACTTTGAGCACCTTTTATAGGAGCAAATGTTTGCACCGTTTCTCAAATCGATTCTAGACTAAAAACATTGAAATTCCTGTTTTATTGATTTTTTTAAATACTAAATATTGAAAATTGGTGTGTGGCATTATTTTTTTTTAATGAAATTCTGAAAAACATAGTCCCAGTTGAAAAAAAGAAGGTGACTATGAAATCTTTGAAGCGCGTCCACGTGCATGAACCTTGTAGCCACCACGCGACGACCCCGTTCGAACTATGCGACTTTTGTAGGCAAAGTTTTCCACTGGGTTTGATAAGTTATAAATTATTTCTACTGCTATAGTCGTTGCCTCACCCGATATATTATAATGAATTCGATACGAAATGGTCGCTTTTGTCTCAAAGCATTTGCTAAATTGAATAACTTTTTGTGGCTCGAAGCATTGCAAAATGGAATAATTTTTTTCAGTTTGAAATATTTGCACAATTAAGTAATTGTTTTTGGTTTAAAACATTTGTAAAAATGAATAATTGCTTTCGGCTTCAAGCATTTTCAAAAGTAAATAATTTTTTCGGTCTTGGTTTTTTTGTTTTTGGTTTTTTGCATTTGCAAAATTGAACAATTCTTTTTGGCTTGAAGCATTTGCAAGGTTCAATAATTTTTGTTGGCTTAAAGCATTTGCAAAATTGGATGATTATTTTTGGCGTAATACGTTTGCAAAAATTTTTTTCTTTGGCCAATACATTCGCAATAATCAATTTTGTTTTGGCTCAAAACATTTGCAAAAATCAATTTTTCTGGCTCAAAATATTTGCAAAATTGAATAATTTTCTTTCGGCTCGAAGTATTTTCAACAGTGGATGATTTTTTTTACTTGCGGCATTTGCAAAATGAATATTTTTTGGTCAAGTGTCAAGAAATGTAATTCATTTCGCTCACCCTATTTTCGAGTATAAATAAACTACCATAGGCACAACCGGAGAATCTTCGTGGCCGTGAATTATGACGCCAATTTGATGGAGCCTGCGTCTAAAGTAGCGGGTGTTTCTCGCCAATTGTTTGATCCTCTGTCGGCCGGCGTCCGTTCCGTCTTCGCCCATGATTATTCTCATTGACGTAATTATTTGTTGGGCTATAGGCGGCGACATCGCTGCCGCGTAAGTATGAGCGTGGCTGTACACCCTCAAGTGATTTATTAAGGCCTGAAACACGAAAAAGGCGTTGGAAATATTGCCGATATAAAATTGCAATATCTGATCAGTCCCAACCATCTGACGCGGTTTTTTTTTTATTGATGACATTATGAGTATGTATTGAATTTGAAAAAAAAAAAAAACTTTTCTACGATATAGAATTCTTTTTGGAGTCCTGTTTACTATCTAAACATAATTTTTTTCCAAAATTTATGAACACAATAGAATATTACGACGAATTATATGACCTGAGTTTGACTCAATGCAAACCCTGCAGTGGGTTGCCATTTTAAAACCCATTATTTCCCAATCTAAATAGTCGACTGTTCTGAAATTTCACTTAAGGGGTTATACGCAGTTGCAAGGCCAAAAAGTGGGTTTTTTCACGATTTTTTTCTGGAAAAGGATTTCATTTGGGCAAAACGAAAAGTATTAGACAGTGTAGTGTCATCTTTTAGCTTTAGATTGGCATTTTTTATTTTCAAAAATATTCATTAACATTGCTCCTGTAGGAAGTCTCCTGGAGGTCCCCGAAAACAAAGTGTCCGGCTGTGAGCAAAGTATCTCCGGTTTGGATTATCCAAAATGAAAAAACCAAAAAGATTCTTTCAGGGGATAGATGAATCCAGGTATTGATCGAAGGAATAGTCGAAATTTTAATTTTTGACAAAATGGTGGCTCCGGAAAGAAACAATTTCGATTTTCGACCAAATTTTTTTCGTTAAATCGTTGAAAAAAAATAGAAGTGATTATCGGAAATCTTATTCCTTCGATCAATACCTGAAAAATATATCTGACAAGGTTGTGTTAAAATTGCAGACCGATCGGTTGAGCCATTTTTGAGTAATCGTGCTCACCGACTTTGAAAACACCGTTTTGAGAAAAACGCGTTGGAAGTTTCAACACTCAACTTTGCAGCGCTCCGAGCGCCTTACAAACATGTTTGTATTTCCGAGAATATTCGCCTGATCGATTTGAAATTTTCAGGGAATATATTCACATATTTGTACATTGCGAAAATGTAATAAAAAAAATCGATTTTTTGAAATTTTCAACTGCGTATAACCCGTTAAGGGGCTATACCAGTGTGACACTTAAAAAAAATCGAATTTTTTTGCCTTTTTCGACAGTTTATACTTTCAAGAATATTCTGTAAAAACTTCAAGGCCGTATCTCTAATCATTTTGTCTTGCAAAAATCGATAGTTAAATCTTTAAGGGGTTACCCCCACTTGCGATTTTGAAAAAATCGATTTTTTTTATTGCATTTTTTTGAAGTATAAGTATCGGAGAATATGTCCTGAAAATTTCAAGTCGATCCGAACAAAATTGACTGAGAAATGAGCGTTGAAAGAGAAGAATCCGTTGTGTAAACGACCTGAAATTGAAACTTTAAACGCGTTTTTCTCAAAATGGCATTTCTGAAGTCGGTGACCAAGATTACTCGAACACTAATGAACCGATCTTCTTGAAATTTTGCAGGCTTATTTAATACATAAAAATGTAGTCTTTAATCGTTCGATTTTTTTTTTCGAAAAAATGGCCGTTTTATAGCCAAAAAACGGCCGCTTTTTTTCGTTAAAATCGAACCATTAACTTTGACTGTCCGCCATTTTGTGAAAAATGAATATTTTTAAAAATCCTTCGATTAAAGACTACTTTATACTTATATTTGACTAAATCCATCCGCATTTTTTTTTTCAGATGATCCATTTCGCCGCAATGTTGGTCACCGCAAACCGTGTATATAAAAACATTATTTCATTGACGGCCATTTGCCACTAAACGATGTAATATTTTTCAATAAAAAAATTACTGAAAGTTCTTCAAGATGTGTTCTTTAAGATGGTATATTGATCGATTAAAAAAGTTTTGTAGTTTTCTTTTAAAAAATTCATGAAAAAGGCCTTTTTTGCGCTACAAGTGGGGGTAACGCCTTAAACGCGATTGACTTGAAATTCGAACTGAGTACTCTTGAATATATTTACTCTACAATGACGTAGGGTATTTTTGATTGGATGAAAATTGACGATTTGGCATTGAAACAAACGACCATTTTATAGGCAAGAAAACAGACTTTTTTTCATAATTACGCCATTTTGTTAGATTTTGATATTTTTCAAAAATCCTACGTCATTGTACAGGAAATACCTTCCCGTTTAACATTTTTTTTCCTTTTTCGGTTTCAGCTACTCAATTGGCCGGAATCATGTCAGCAGTGGAGGAACTTTTTTTTTGGCGCCTCCGAAGGTAGCGCATAAGTCGCTTGAATCTCAAAATTTTTCTATGAAAAAATTACGTAATATAGGTTAAATATAGACAAATACATTCTAAATTTTCCGAAACACATTTAATTGAGTACTTTTCTTTCAAAAAAATCCCGAAAAATCACCAAAATTTCCAGCGTTCACACTGGTACAGCCCCTTAAGCGTGCATAATGATATGAACAATGTCTGTTTAAAATTTGAACAAAATCTATAGAAATCAAGAGCGCGCTTGTTCTTCCTTATCGGGTTGTACGTAGTTAGAAATTGCAAAAAATCGATTTTTTTATTGCATTTTCGGAATGTACAAATATGTGAGTATATTCCCGGAAAATTTCAAATCGATCCAGCGAATATTCTCGGAACTACACATATATTTGTAAGGACGCTCGGAGCACTGTGTGAACGACTGTTGAAACTTCAAACGCGTTTTTCTCAAAACGGTGTTTTCAAAGTCGGTGAGCACGATTTCTCAAAAACGGCTCAACCGATCGGTCTGCAATTTCAACACAACCTTGTCAGGTATATTCTTCAGGTATTGATCGAAGGAATAAGATTTACGATAATTATTTATATTTTTTTTCATCGATCTAATGAAAAAAATTTGGTCGAAAATCGAAATTGTTTCTTTACGGAGCCACCATTTTGTCAAAAATTAAAATTTCGACTATTCCTCCGATCAATACCTGGATTCATCTATCCCTTAAAAAATCTTTTTGGTTTTTTCATCTTAGATAATCCAAACCGGCGATACTTTGCTCACCGCCGGACACTTTGTTTTCGGGGACCTCCAGGAGACTTCCTACAGGAGCAATGTTAATGAATATTTTTGAAAATAATAAATGCCAATCTTAAGCCAAAATGTGCCACCACACTGTCTAATACTTTGCGTTTTGCCCAAATGAAATCCTTTTCCAGAAAAAATTCGTGCATAAACGACTTTTTTTGGCCTTGCAACTGCGTATAACGCCTTAAGGGGAGGGTAGGGGTTTGCACTTTTGAAAAATCGATTTTTTTCGTTGTATTTTCTTACAGTTAAACATTTCAAGAATATAATCCCAAAATTTCAAGTCAATCAGAGCAAACTCTCGAAGTTATTGACTATTTAGTCCCACTCCTCTAACACTGTAGCTCCGACTTCTCTAAACTTCAAACGCGTTTTTCTCGAAACCACTTTTTCAAAGTCCGTGTTCACTGCCATTTGAAAACTCCATGACCGATTTATTTCAAACTTGGTACACACTTTCTACATATAAAATATCTGCCCCCAACGGTTAGTTTGAGATTTTTTTTACATTGAGGGCGTTTTCCACCCCCAAAATGGCGGAATTTTTCATGAAAAATAGCACTTTTCACAAAATAGCAAAAATTTAGAGATTAAAAAAAATTATCAAAGACCGTTGGGGAGAGGATTCGATGATACTTTGACTAAATTTTAATGGTCCTCGTTTTCAGATCATTTCTAGCTGAGATACAGTGAACACCGCAAATCGTGTTTTTCCAAAGGCGTTCTTGGAAAAGCTTTGTCACCGGCTTGTTTGTGAATATTTTCGCGTACAAATTTCACGGAATGTTCTTGAAATGACACTTAACAATGTACAAAAGGTTTCAATAAATTTACTTTATCCATATAGATGAAAAAAAATTGTAAAAAAGTGTTTCACTCTGAAACCCCTACCCTTCCCTTAAGTGATGTTCCTTGGGAGTCGTAAGATTAACGTTCTTAGAAAAGTTATCTTACGTTATAAATAAAATTTATAAATTATAATATAAGTTATAAGATAATATAAAATAAGTTATAAAAAGTTATAAATAAAAAAATTATCTTACTGACTAAAAGTTATAAATAAAAAAATTATCTTACTTACTAAAAGTTATAAATAAAAAAGTTATCTTACGATAATAAAAAGTTATAAATAAAAAAGTAAAAAAACGCGTATAGAAAATCAATACAAAAATGAAACTAGAAAGTTTCATCGTAACGTGGCGTTACCTTAGAGCCAGCGATGTACCCGCCAGCCGAACCGAAACTTTTGGTAAATGTGCCCATAAGTATATCCACGTCTCGTGGATCGATTCCGTAATAGTCGCAAACGCCTCGGCCGTGTCTACCCATCGCGCCCGTACTGTGAGCCTCGTCCAGGTACAGGTACGCCTGCAAAACGAAAAAAAAAAAAAAAAAAAAAAAAGATCGATAATGCCAAATAAAAATCCAAAATCACGCAACGGCCTGGTAAATGTACTTTTTTTTTGTTGTTTCGAATCTTCGTCTAGAAGAGACCCACCTTGTACTTCTTCTTCAAGGCTATTATTTGAGGCAAGTGGACGATCGAGCCCTCCATCGAGTAAACTCCCTCGACGACGATGTATATTTTTTTCCACGGCGTCCCACTCTTTGGCTGGCCGTAGGCGATCGCCTCTCGTAATCTTTTTTCTAGATGCTCCAAATCTGAAAATCAAATGGGTCTCGTTATTTCTGTGCCGGTGAAATTATCTCTGGCTTCTGCCCTGATTTTTTCAGGCATTTGCTGAATTATCGAAATGTTGGGCGTACTTTTTTTATTTATTTATTTTTTTTTTCAAAGTGCTTTAAGGCGATTGGTACATTCAGACAGGAAAAAATAAGCAATGTCGAGGGATTTTTTAAACTAAGAAATAATTATTCTACAATTATCAAACTTTCGGATTACAGTAGAACCTCGATTATCCGAACTAGTCTCGGTCCCAATTAGTTCGGATAATCAACATTTCAGATAATCGAAATGTGGGTTCTTTGGGACGAGATCATAAACAACAATGTTGTTTATGATCTCGTCCCAAAAAACCCACGTTTCGATTATCTGAACTTTAGATTATTCGAGCTAATTGGGACCGAGACTAGTTCGGATAATCGAGGTTCTACTGTACTTGAATAGTATATTTAAGTATACAAAACAATTTTTTTTAAATTAATTCATCATGAAAATGACGGAGCTGTGGCAGAGTGTTACAGCAAGTTCGTCGCGGGAGTTGCGAATCGGCGTGCAGTCTAGCTTCCCGTAGACTTTGATTTGCAAAAAAGTTTAAACATTTTTTCGGTCAGAACATGTATAGTTTCTGTGTGACGGTAATTAAAAGGACGAAAATGCAAATTTCAGAAAATGGCACGCATTTGCAACAAAAAATCAACATTTAACGCAACATTTCTGTGAAATGTGGATTAAAAAATTAGTTTGTTTTCCAATTTTTCAAAAACAATTCTCGTCAAGTAGAAGATACCAATATTATCAATATTGGTATCCATCTTCAAACCATAGGATTTTTATAACTTTTTTTTGAGCTTCACTAAATATATTAATAATCGTCTCTGTAAAATTTCAGGTTCGTTTATCGACCTAATTACAGAGAAAATAAATATTAAAATTGCGTATTTTTGTGAAGGAATTCCGAGACGACATACCAAAACCCAATTTCCGGTCGCTACAAAAGTGTATATAATAGTGGGAATCCGTCAGATTCTTAAAAATAATCAGATTTACATACTTAACACTTGTAGTAATCCAGTGCTGTCAGAAAAAATTACGCTTATTGACCTAATTTTTGTGTAATATCAAGTTGAATTTGAACTTCCGGTATTGGATTTATTACCACTTGCTACGATAAAGAGACGCGACAGCGAGGCAACAGCTGACTGTAGTCCTAACCTCATCTCACTCATTCGAATTTCCACACATATTTCATTTTGAAACCGACATTTTTCGCCGACACAAATTTTCCACGCTTTTTACCAGTCGTGGCCCGAATACAATGCTTTATATTTCCCGCACCTGACATTGTTTTGACAGATCGACGTTGAAAAGCATGGAGGTTAAACTCGCCTGGTTGAGTAAAAAGAGACGGAGATAGAACCAATATTGCCAAATATCAAACCTAGAAATACTGCGCGAATCGTTGGAATAACTATTTTTTCATTTTTCCAATTAAATGTGAACATTCTTTAAACAGTTTACACATGGAAAATTTAGGTATTACAATTTTTTTTTGTATTTAAAAAACTTTATTGTATTAAAACAAATTATTTTTAAAAACTTTATTATATTAAAACAATTTATATTAAAAATATAAATTGTACAAGTCTCAAATGATCAGTATGATCATTGGTATGACTAGTGTTAAGCGACAGGACTACCTTATGGGCATGTACAAGATCAACATAACCTCACAAATTTTCATACCAATTTTCTCATAGATGGTTAAATTTTTTAGGAAAAACAAAGCATTGGGCTCTGGAGAATTCCCTGACCCAGAGCTTGATGATTTCCTTTTGTCCTAAATATTATCTCATCTCTGAAGAATCTCTGTTCGAAAATTTCAGCTATCTCTCTCGCACTCACATGTCACGTGGTAGATCTTCTACTTCGTCTTAAGAGCATGTACAAGGTCAACATAACCTCACAAATTTTCCTACCCAATTTTCGCATAGATGGTTACATTTTTTAGGAAAAACAAAGCAACATAATACAAGATCAACATAACCTTACAAATTTTCCTACCCAATTTTCTCATAGATGGTTAAATTTTTTTAGGAAAAACAAAGCATTAGGCTCTGGAGAATTCCCTGACCCAGAGCTTGATGATTTCCTTTTGTCCTTAATATTATCTCATTTCTGAAGAATCTCTGTTCGAAAATTTCAGCTATCTCTCTCGCACTCACATGTCACGTGGTAGATCTTCTACTTCGTCTTAAGAGCATGTACAAGGTCAACATAACCTCACAAATTTTCCTACCCAATTTTCTCATAGATGGTTACATTTTTTAGGAAAAACAAAGCAACATAATACAAGATCAACATAACCTCACAAATTTTCCTACCCAATTTTCTCATAGATGGTTCAATTTTTTAGGAAAAACAAAGCATTAGGCTCTGGAGAATTCCCTGACCCAGAGCTTGATGATTTCCTTTTGCCCTAAATATTATCTCGTCTCTGAAGAATCTCTGTTCGAAAATTTCAGCTATCTCTCTCTCGCACTCATATGTCACGTGGTACATCTTCTGCTTCGCCTTAAGGAGTAAGGCCACTGTAAATTTTTTGAAAAATCGATTTTTTTTTATTGGCTTAAAAAATAGTTTAAACCCTCTAGTTTAAAAATAGTTTAAATCCTTTTAACTTCTTTTTTTAATTTTTTCCAATAAAAAACTATTCGCAAAACCTTAAACGCGTTTTTCTCGAAACATGGTTTTTCAAAATGGCACGCAGCATAACTCGAACGATTTTCATTTTTTTTACTTGAAATTTTAACCAGATGTGAACATTTACATTATCTTGAGAATGTCGATCGGAATTTTCAAGAACTTTATTTATTGATTTTTTATTAACAAAAAACTTGCCGTTTTTTTCGTCAAAAATCAATTTTTTTTTTCAAACGCACGCCAAATCCACAAAAATTGATACTTTTTAAAATCCGATCGACATTCTCTAGCTATAGCCCTCTAGATTAATGGTTTTTTTGTTCTAGATTCAAAAGTGCACCAGTGGTGCTGCGTGCCGCGGAGCCCTGGAAGCAAAACATGTCCCGGGAAGATAGCTGTGGAACCGCCATTTTGTTTTTTTTTACTGTAAAAAAATTTTATAATAAAGTTTAATGTATGCCCGATAACACCATTAAAAGTTTTTTTTCAAATACCTTCAATTTCGGGAGCAAAAAATTAGTGAAAAAACCTTTTTTTTGGGCCGTTACAGTGGCCTTACCCCTTAAGTACAAGAAAGACACCGTGAAAATGTACCGCGCGCGTTGACAGCTTCTTCTGTTTACGTTACGTTTACGTAGCGCCATCTGCGCTGAACTTTGCTCAAGATTCCCTATTGAATCCTTTCCTGTCACTCCCTATCTGCCCTTCGTTAATATAAAGTTATTTCCGTTGCGTCCGCCCATTCAACTTCTTTTTACTTTAGCTGAAAATCCAATAAATATAGTCTAAACTTCATATGGCGGAATATGTCTTCAAAAATCGTGCGATCGTAATTTTTGCATTTCTGAAAAATATTGACTGCAAAGAAAATTTGGATCGTCTGATTTTTTTCTTCCTCTATTCTACTCTATAGTGCTTTTCGTGTCTTTTAAAAAACAATTGACTGGCATTTTATTTGTAATTGTAAGTATATCAAAAAAATGATAAACTCAACAGATTTACGTAAAAATGAATATAAATTAAAAAACAAATCGAACAAACTGTAGCGATTGTGTACGACTGTCAATTCTCCAACGTCACAAACTCACTGTTGTGCTTGAAGACTCTGGTAACAGCGCCGGAAAGTCTCAGACCGAGGATGAGAGACGCGTGATTTTTCTCGTCGCTCAACACCAAACAGCCAGGACTGAGCAACGACGGTAAGTTCAGGGCGTTCGTTGCGAATCCCATACCGAATACGATCGCATCTTCGACACTGAGAAACCTCGCCGTCAATGTTTCCAGCTCGTCGTGAATTGGCATGCTTCCTATTTTTCGAATGAGAAAATTCAATGAACGCAAAAATTCGCTTCATACTGAAAAAAAATATATATTTAAATATAAATTGATAAATATACAAAAATATATGCAACGTTTTTAATATTATTTCTTATATTGAATTCCATCATATTGTACCTATATATTAATATATGTTGAAAGACTACTTTTGGCGAAATAAAGAAATTTGTTTTAATAATCGCTGGTCAATATATTTTCGTTTCGATATTCTTTATAATACGAGGAATACAATTAAAGAATGATATGTATTGTATTTAATGTATTTAAAGGGGGAGATACCTGTAGGCGAGGATAAAATTTGCTGATTATCATGATTCTTTTAAGGGGTCTTCTCACTTTAGACGCTAAAAAAAGGCTACTTTCGTGAATTTTTTTGATAGGCTTATATTATAGATATTGATGTAAAAGTTGTTACACTTAATAAATACACTTTCGAAATACATTTTTTTAAATGTAATTTATTGAAGTCACTATTTCTAGACTTTTTATAGACAATTAATAGACGAAAATGGTAGTTAAAAAAATGTCGGAAAAAAGTGTAGCTCTGCGCTGTTGATGAAACCGCGGAGATGAACCATCCGAAATTAAAAAAATCAAACGGTTTCAGATTCGGTATGTTAAGGGGGGAAATCACAGTAGCACACAAAAAAATAGGCATATTTTCGGGAATTAATTTTGGCTGAATAAAAGTATCAATCGAAAATCTAGTAAAGTAGGTAATCTAGTAAAGTAGGTTTTATAGCAATACTATAAAAGTACAAAATGTAATTTTTTCAATAAAAAATATTTAACAATGGCGGCTGCGCAGCATATGCCCCAAGGCGCCTTTTTTGAGCTCGCCGAAGACATAACTCGAGCAAATTTTTACCGATCGACTTGAAATTTTGACAGTAGCTTCGAAACATCTTTTTCCACGGAACTACGTAGGATTTTTTCGATATATTGATTTTTCGCAAAATGGTGCATGTTTCAAAATAAAGTTAAATTTTTAACAAAAAAAAAACGCCATAAAATCGTCGATAAAAAAAGTAAGCCATATAAAATAACAAATCCTATGTAGCTCCGTGGAGAAAGATGTTTCGGAGCTACTGTCAAAATTTCAAGTCGATCGGTAAAGGCTCAAAAAAAGGCGCTTTGGGGCATATGCTGCGCAGCCGCCATTTTTAAATATTTTTTATTGAACAAATTACATTTTGTACTTTTTTAGTATTGCTATAAAACCTACTTTACAGATTTTCGATTGATACTTTTATTCAGCCAAAATTAATTCTCAAAAATATGCCTATTTTTTTGTGTGCTACTGTGATTTCCCCCCTTAATGGCTATAGCGCATATCATACGACTTTTCATATATGCAAAAATAACAAAATGGCGGACATTTTTCGAAAAAACAAAAAAACGTGTTGTTTCCACTGTTTTTGGCAAAAAGAATAGTAAAAATGAGAATTAAAAAAAAATCCTTGAAATGCGCTATAGCTATAGTTGCAAAGAATATGTGGTTAAAATTTCATGAGGATCGGTTCAGTAGTTTCGAAGATTTTATCAACAAGCTTGCGAAAAACTTTGTTTCGAGAAAAACGCGTTTAAAGTTTGTTTGGGTTACATAAATACATTAAAGATTTTTTAAATGTATTTCGAAAATGTATTTATTCAGTGTAACAACTTTTATATCAATATCTATAACATAAACCTATAAAAAAAATCATGAAAATAGCCTTTTTTAGCGTCTACAGTGAGAAAGACCCTCAAAGGAAAGATGTCTTTATCATTTTTGAGACTTATGGTACGTTCTACCACTACTGTTGGCTGTTGCATCGTAAAAAAAATAATAATCTCTAATAATGGCACGGTCTTCTAAACTGCATTTTCAAAACTGACGTATAGCTAAAAACTACCTCACCCATTCTGATGAAATTTCGCATAAATCTTTCTAGCCTTATTGCCTAAAACATGACACGAAAAGTTGAAAAAAAAATTAAGTATTTTTTATTCTATATGTAGCCTCTTTTTTTTTCGTAAAATTGAATATTTTGTTTTAAAAACGTAGCATTTAATCGATTTTCAACAATTCTCACTTTTTCTTAGTTCATATTCTGCGTACAAGTGTTAACGAAGGAAAAATATTCATTGGTTTTTTTTTTCAGATTAATCGCGTTGACGCTACGTGTCACGCCGTTTGACATTATCCGCCGCAACCCGTTCAAAAGACCTTGCCACCTTTTTAAAGATTAATAAAAATAAAAAATACCATGTAACAGCAAAAAGTAGTAATAAAACATACCTTAAGTTTAAAAAATGGTGAAGAAATGTTTTATTTTAAAAAAATGTCAATCAGCAATTTTTTCCTCGCCTAAAGGTATCTCCTCCCTCAATATGATTATCGTTTCTCAATGAAGGAATTAGGACGAATCGATATTTACCGAGCTCCATACGAGTGCTGCAGCTGGAGCAGCCCAATTTCTTCAGTGTTTCGATGCTCTGTTCAGCGCAGGGTCCCGAAGCCTCGGCAAAGCCCAAATAATTATAGGACCCCAAATTTATACAGGGAGTTTCGGTCCCCGTGAATCTGAGTGTAGAGATTGTTAAAAAAATACTCGATCAATGATGAACGTCGTTCGATTTTCCTGGCGTTTTAATCGAGTATCCTTTTTTTTCCCCTTATGGCTAAAGGTTCTAAAATCTTTACTAGGGTTTGCTTTTAGTACGGAGATAGTATTGTTGGATAGATGGAGAGTACTGGTAGCGTGATAATTAATTGATAATACCTACTCGAACGTCCAGCCGTAGTCTCGGGTTATTCTGTCTTTGAGGGTGACCATGGCACCTGGAACCGAGCATATCGGTCGATTCCAGCAGTCCCTCACCCTTCGATATACGTAGCGGAGATAAAACGTCTCGAAATTGTCATAGAGAGCTGCGTATCCCTTCATCAGGGCAAAAGAAAACAAATCTTATTTCTTTATCTTTAATAAGAATTATCTTTGATAATAAGAGTTATCTTTTATAATAAGAATTGTCGTTTATAATAAAAATTATCGTTTACAATAAAAATAATCTTTTATAAGAGCTTATCATTTATAATAAAAATGATATTTTGTAATAAGAACTATCTTTTAGAATAAAAGTGATCTTTTATAATAAGAATTATCGTTTATAATAAAAATTGTCGTTTATAATTAAAAAAATTCTTTTGTAATAAGAACTATCGTTTATAACAAAAATTATGTTTTAAAATTATCTTTTATAATAAGAGTTATCGTCTATAAAAAAAATTATCTATTATAAAAAGAATTATCGTTTATAATATGAACTTATCATTTACAATAAAAAGGATCTTTTGTAATAAGAACTATCGTTGATAATAAAAATTATGTTTTAAAATAAGAATTATCTTTTGCAATAAGAATCATCCTTTATAATAAGAATAATCTTTTATAATAAAAATGAGCTTTTATAATAAGAGTTATCCTTTATAAAAAAAAATTATCTATTATAAAACGAATTATCGTTCATAATAAGAATTATCATTTATAATAAAAATTTCATTTGATAATAAATATTATCTTTTACAATAAGAATCAACTTTTATAATTAAAAAAATCTCTCATGATAAAAACTATTAGTTACAATAAAAATGATCATTTATTTTTTACCTGTCTATTTTGCTCCCGGGCTACTTTTGGCGTGAAGAACAGTTGATTGATGAATCCAAGGAACATAAGTATGCAGAAGCCGAGATGTGTGAGGGCAGCTGTTACGAGGGTCGGCGGCTCGAAGGATTCTTTCGACCCAGGCACCTCATAATGGTACTTTCTTTTTGTCTTCTTAGTCTGCAATGACAGGAACAACGATCTAATACCTCGTTCTCTTTTCGTTCTCAAATACTTTTGAAAAATCGTTTGCGTGACGGCAACGAATTTCTAGCCGGCGAAGGAAAAACTCGCCGCCGTAACGAGTGTGGGATAGTATTGTAGTTTGCTCTCGAAGGCTATAAATTAACTCGGATTTGACCCGAATTGAGCTTTCAAATTGTCCGAGTGTCATTTCGCGCACACGAGCTCGGCTCGACGGCGCGAACCGTTCGCGGAGATGTTCGTGTTCGACGATCTCGTGATGTTCAATTCTTTTACTCCTACATAAGAATGAGATGGAGCGAGAGATACGGAGATTCCTCGCAAGAAGAGACCATTTTATATAAGAATTTTATTAATATATATATGAGAAAAAGTGACATTCTTCATATACACAATTTATCATTTTAAATCATCTAAAAAGAAAATGCTTATAAAAAACGATTTTATGTATGAAGAGAGACCATTTTATTATTATTATTATTATGAAGATTTATTAGTGATAATAATTGCCACCAATATCGTACGTTTCCTTCAAACCATACGTATTCTTGTTTACTTCAAAAAAATAATACTTACTAATTCGAAACAATAATAAAAATAAAAAAGAAGACGAATAAAAGTTGCGTTTTTGATATTATTATTAGGATTTTTTATATTACGTTATATATGATTTTAATTTTTTATGTGCGGATAGAATTATAATTATTATTTATATGTTTTACATCACAAAAATTTATATCTGATGCTTGGCGACAAAACCATCACGTTTTTCGATATATAACAACTCCCCTGTAACTTTATCGTGACTGGGGGAAAAAAGTACTCGATAGTTGCTTTTTGAGCTCGGTAAGTTTGGGGATCATACTATCCTATTAATTCTGTCATATTTGGAGCGACCAGGCAATATTTAATATCGCACGCAGTTTTAAATGGCAGACATTTTTGGCGCGAATTTTAGGGTAGAGAAGGCAGTATTTAAAAAATTACTGTTTATTTTTAGTCGACTAAACAATTTTTAAAAAATCCAAGGACCAAGTGTCCCCGTAACGCAGTGTAGGACGATTTGCGCGTCGCGTAGTGGGGGCAGCGGCCGGCCAATGACGAGTGACGCGCCGCGTAGTGGGGACAGCGACCGGCCAATGACGAGTGGCGCGCCGCGTAGTGGGGGCAGCTGCCGGCCAATGACGAGTGGCGCGCCGCGTAGCGGGGGTAATGACTGGCCAATGAAAGGAGTGCTTGCCCTTCCAGAGATTGTGCACTGAAGAATACGTGCCGCATTGAATCGAGGCTCTACTGTACATCATCATGAATTCTCGTATGGAATAACTCTAAACTATGCATTAACACGAAAATAAATAAAATTCTTGCATAAAATAATGCGACAGAAGATCGCACGGACATGACGAAATTTCAAGAGTTCTCAGTGCCTGTCCGGTATGGACTCCAAGAACGAAAGTAGCAGTGGACGACGTAAAAATATCGTATCCTTGCCGAAACTTCGCGATTCTTGCGCCTAGTTCGCTCGAGTGCAAGCGTACTCGGGCAAAACCACTGGCCGCTAGGGTACAGCTGCACTCGCCGCGAGACCGTCCATACAAGTGCAGGCGTACTTTGTGAAACGGCATTTCGGGCGACACGTACCCGGAATTATTGGCAGTCGATATCGTGAAGTTATTGCGGTTCGATCAAACAAATTTAAGTGTTCAATTAAACAATAATAATTAAAAATCCAGCAAAAATCATTCAAAAAACCAACTTATCATTGTCCATTCCGGGATTACAAGCACCCAAGTTTGTTCCCTCGATTTTTAATAATTATTATTTAATTGGACCGCAAAAATTCATAGCGTGAAATAAAATTAACGTAAAAAAATAGAAAATATTTAAAAATAGAAAATAATTGTTTCAAAATAGATATTAAATTCCGGCGTCACGCAAGTTGAATATCGGTCAACTAGAGTCTTGCGCGATATAAGAAGTCGCAATAATCGCTGTGTCAAGAATTTCCTGTGGCTGTTTCAGCGATACTTTTGACACTTGCGATACGTACGAAAGATTATTCAAATTTTTGCCTTTACGGGCTATTTTTCTCCTTTCCTTCGGCGAATCGACACACCGAAAAGCTCCAAATTTTCACATTTCGCGATTGGGAATTAATGCTCACGCACACTGGTAGATCGCGAACGTTTAAACAAATCGAGATCGACTAACCTGTAGGTGGCCGTTGCTCCGAGAAATGTTCAGACCATTTATATTTCCATTAATGATAGTACCGTTGAGCGAATTGTTCCCCATCGTTTTACCATCATTTTCACCATACCCCGACACCGGTGATTTCGTGCTGGTCATCTTTTAATCGTCCGTGACGATTATTACCGATTTTTTTTGCTCTCTGTTTTCGAAAATCAGTATTCGGCAATCGGGGAGCAAAAATCGTCAAACATCGAGTCGAGTAGAATTTATTGCTGGAAAAGGCAACACCAACGCCCCAATATTTCTCGCCACACTTTTTTCTTAACTATCTTAAATATCCTTAATTTCGTTCCCTCTCTCTCTTCGTTTACGAGTCTCTGTCTTTTGCTCCTCACTCGTTCCTCAAGGCCTCGACATGTTTCTCGTCCTATTTCGTATCAGACGGTTCCACAGCTATTTCGTTCCATCGTGGATTCGAAGAGCGGGAATCCGTACCTGAACACCGCTCGTAGCGTACTGAAATACTAGCCGTACGTTTCTACGAGCCAATACAAAACCTCGCCGAGCTCGCGCGGCCCAGGCTCGAGTTGCGGCCGTTCGAGGGCCCTGGGCTTGACGCAATTCCCACCACGAGGCGCCCTCGTCCTCGGACGATCACCCAAAATTCCTCATCCTCGTTTTATACCGATTTTCAATTCGGCAATTTTTTTAAAAACTTTTTTCCCCCCAGGGATGAGGACCTGGGGGCTCGGGACGAATTCTGGCGAATTAAGAGCCGAAAACGGGTTGAGGGTTTTTTTTATCATTACTGTACTGATTCTTATCGGCGTTAGGAAAAGTGATAAGATTAAGCTTTGGCGTACTCGGACACTGCGCCGTTTGTGCAATTCCGGCTAATCGATCGCACTCGAAAAAAGTAACATCGTTCTTGCTGCAGCTCTCGATTGCTTATTTGGAGGTTGCTCAGTGCTGGACTAGAGTTGGAGGGGAAAAAAGAATCTTTGGATTTTATTGGACGTGGAGAGAGAGAGAGAGGAGAGAGAGAGAGAGAGAGAGAGAGAGAGAGAGAGAGAGAGAGAGAGAGAGAGAAAAACTTCCACGTGTTCGATTCTCATGGTCGATTATATTACGCTCTTTGGACACATGGGCCACAGAGGAACACGTGGAATTCACAATAGACATTCGGAATTGCGCAGCGGACGGAAATTTTGCGGCAAAATATGTTCGATTCAAATTTCCGGATAGGTTTCCGGAGCGATTTAACGATTGATCGTAACTGCAAATAGTACTTTTTAAACTATTCGTGTTACAGGAGATTATTGAGGATATAAGGGAAATTATGTAATTAAGGGGAAGATGGTTTTAGGTGAGGAAAAAATTGCTGATTTTCACGATTTTTTTTTACGGAAAGATTTCTTGACTTTTTTGAGACGTAGAGTATGTTTTATTAGTATTTTTGGCTGTTTTTAGAAGATATAAGGAAAATTATTTAATTAAGGGGAAGATGGTTTTAGGCGAGGAATAAATTGCTGATTTTCACGATTTTTTTTTTTACGGAAAGATTTCTTCACTTTTTTGAGACGTAGAGTATGTTTTATTAGTATTTTTGGCTGTTTTATTGAAGATATAAGGGAAATTATCTAATTAAGGGGGAGATGGTTTTAGGCGAGGAAAAAATTGCTGATTTTCATGCATTTTTTTTAAGGGGAGATATACACCCAGGAGCTGGAAAAGAGGTCATTTTTGTGAATTTTTTCAAGGAAAACTATTTGAAATTTCGGATTGGGGTTTTAATTATCTAAAAGTATATACATTCGAAAATATGTTTAATTATCTTTATTTAAAAATAGCAAAAATATACAAGAATATTGTATGATCCTTGGAGCGTCGTAAAAAAATACTGGCGTTTCTTAAAAAAATCATCTGAAAAAAAAACCAAAAAGATTATTAAATTAGATACTGTAATCTAGTACTTGTCATAGCCGATTTTGAAAATATCGATTTATGACAAAATGGCAGACGTTTGAACATAAATAGTGATTTTTGGGCCAAAAATTAGTTATTATTTTGCGCGCAAAACAAAAACTAAGTAACGGAAAAAAAATCCTATGACAAGTACCAGATAATGGTGTATAGAATAATCACAAAAAACCTCAAGGCAATCGGTTCATTGGTTTTCGAGAAATTTTGGGTACCGATTTGAAAAACGTGGTTTTGAGAAAAACGTGTTTGAAAATTTGGGAATGAATAAATCATGAAATTTGTCAACTTACATCGAATCATCGATACCAGGCCCATAGTGTAGGTCTTCTACGGTCGACGGAATGTTCATAGCTTCTAAATCCTCGACCTCGACTATCTAGGTGTATATCTCCCCTTAAGGAAAGATTTCTTCACTTTTTTTTTAAACTTAAGGTATGTTTTATTAGTATTTTTGGCTGTTACATAGTGTTTTTGTTTATGATTAATTTTTGATTAAGTTTTTTATGATTAAGTTTATGATTTATTTTTGCACGGTCAGTATTGTCAGACGGCGTGACAGGTAGCGCCGGTGGGATCAATCTGAATAACAAATACCGGAGATTTTTCTTTCATTAACACTCGTACGTAGTATACGAACCAAGAAAAAGTGAGAAATGTTGAAAATCGATGAAATGGTACGTTTTGAAACAAGAAGAATGAATTTTTCGAAAAATATGGCTACATTTTGCAATGGAAAAACACGTTTTTTTATTTTATTTTCAAGAACACTTAGAGTCATGTTTTAGACAATAAGGTTAGAAATATTTATACGAAATTTCATCACAATCGGTCTATTAGGTTTTTGGCTATACGTCACGCCAGTTTTGAAAATTCAGTTTAAAAGACCGTGCCATACCTTCGCCATTTTTAAAGACTATTGGAAGAATGAAATACCATGTAACAGACGAAAGTAGTAATAAAAAATACCCTAAGTCTCAAAAATGGCGAAGAAATCTTTTCTCTTAGAAAAAATCATGGAAATCAGCAAATTATTATAGTTCCTCGCCTAAAGGTATCTCCCCCCTTGAGATATTGAAGAATTGTCAGATAATCGAAATTATATTAGGACAAAAAGTGATTAGAAAATGTAAAAGTTAATGAGGAAAAAGTGTCAAACGCAACCATTTTTCTTAATACAGTTAATTTCATGATGTAATTAATTTATGCAATAAATGATACCACGTAATATGATAAATATAATATAGTAATGAATAAATCAAATACATAATCATTGTTTTTATTACGTTTAAACATCGTGGAGGACATTGAAGAATGACTAATGACATTGAGATAAAATATCACGTAAGACATAGGATAATAACCAAGATAAGATGTAGAAATTGGCTTTCATGTATTTATATCTCTAATAATCTTTTATCTCTCATTGAATGATATTGTTTTCTAAGAAATTGTTTCGATAGCTGGAGAAATTATTTCTCACGTACTCGTAATGCATTATCGAAGAAAAATATCAGCTCCTTCCAAAAGAACATTTCTAGACAGTTAAAAAATGTTTTGCTATTGATAACTAGATACAAAAATAAGTAAATAAAAAAACATACATCATTGTATTGTCGTATGGACTCGAGTTAATAATCATAAGAATCATGCAATTCAAAGATCAATTTCAAAACAATTTGTATTGGTTTTATAAAATGTTCTAATCAACTAAAAAAAATCATCAATCTGTACGAAAAAAACCTTTATTGTTTTTAATTAAAATGTCGTGTCGACATTAACGTACCGCGTAAAATAATCACGAAATAATTCCAAAGACCTCAGGAGTACTAAGCAAAATTGTAATCATGTTTTCCCCTTATCTTTAAAATATAAACTGAAACAAAAAGTAAACTCAAGTTGAATTAATGCATAAAAAATCCAGGCAATAATTCCGAAGACCCCGAAAATACTAAGCATCATTCCAATCATTTTTTTTTACTTATCTCCAAAAAATAAACAAAAATAAAACTTAAATCCTAATAGTATATAATTACCCAATAAATAGTAAATAATTCCAAAGATCCCATAAATGCAAAGAAAAATTCTAATAATCTTTTTATTCATCTTCAAAATATAAACTAAAAAACATAAATTCAAAAAATCGCTCTTTCAATCGTCACATTTCTCGTTATTATTCTCAAATTCCAATAGCCACATCCCAACCGAATGATTACAACATCGACGAAGTAATTACACAACAAAAGGTATTCATCTCCAAAAATATCGTTCCCAAAGTAAATTTTCGGTAATGCTTTAGATAAGTAGCGTTTGTTCGGGTTCAACCCAAACAAACGCATTTTTCGGAAAAGCCCCCATTAATTAATCATTTTAGTAATTTTTTAGAAAAGTGACTTTTCCGAAAAATGTGTTTTTTTTTGGTTGAACCCAAACAAACGTATTTGTTTACTTGGAGAATTTGGATTTTCTTTAGATAAGTACGGTTTGTTTGGGTTCAACCCTAACAAACGCATTTTTTGGAAAAGTCCCTATTAATTAATCATTTTAGTAATTTTTTAGAAAAGTGACTTTTCCGAAAAATGTATTTTTTTTTTGGTTGAACCCAAACAAACGTATTTGTTTACTCTGAGAATTTGGTAATTTTTGACTTTGAGAATTTGGTAACTTTTGACTTTGAGAATTTGGTAATAAGAGACTTGTCCAAAAAATTCGTTCGTCTGGGTTTGTTTGGGTTTTCTTTCACTTTGAGAATTTGGAATTTTTTTTGAGAATTTGGCAATAAGTGTCTTTTCCCAAAAATTCGTTCTTTTGTTTGCGTTTTTTTCGACTTTGAGAATTTGGTAATTTTTTACTTTGAGAATTTCGTAATTTTTCACTTCGAGAATTTGGTAGTTTTTTACATTGAGAATTTGGTAATAAGTGACTTTTCCAAAAAATTCGTTCGTTTGTTTGGGTTTTTTGCGACTTTGAAAATTTGGTAATTTTTTACTTTGAGACTTCGGTAATAAGTGACTTTTCCAAAAAGTTCGTTCGTCTGGGTTCGTTTGGGTTTTCTTTCACTTTGAGAATTTGGCAATTTTTTACTTTGAGAATTTGGCAATAATCGTCATTTTCAAAAAATTCGTTCGTTTGTTCGGGTTTTTTCGACTTTGAGAATTTGGCAATTTTTTACTTTGAGAATTTGGCAATAATCGTCATTTTCAAAAAATTCGTTCGTTTGTTCAGGTTTTTTCGACTTTGAGAATTTGGAAATTTTTTACTTTAAAAATTTGGTAATTTGTCACATCGAGAATTTGGTAATAAGTGACTTTTCCCAAAAATTCGTTCTTTTGTTTGCGTTTTTTTCGACTTTGAGAATTTGGTAATTTTTTACTTTGAAAATTTAGCAACCCGTGACTTTTCCAAAAAGTTCGTTCGTGTTTGTTTGCGTCTCACCGAAATTCCCCCAAAAACGATTTTTTGTTCGTTCGGAAGAGTCACTCATCCAAAACATTACCAAATTTCTCAAAGTCAAAAAAAAAAAACCCTCACTCCGTCCACGAGCCGATATAAAAAAATCCCCAAAAACGCCCGCTTCTTTCGAACTACGTAAAACCGAGAAAAAGCGCGATACGAGATTACCAAGCGCGCGATAGCTCGAGCATCGTTAATGCGACGTGCGTCTGCGCCCTGTGATCCTCCTTCCCCATTCACCCCGATCATATACCGCTTTCTACCTTGCCCTCGCAGTTCTCGCTCTATTCTCTGTATATCCAACGGGCTCGAATCGCCAAACCAGTCCGCTCCTCTCACGGAAAGAGTCTCCCGTTCGGCGGTTCTCTCCGCGCTACCCTCGGCACACGCGCACCCGGTTAAAGCCCCACACACATATTCATGCCCGCGTTACACACGCGTCTGTCGATGCGGTCTTCTCTGTGCGGTGACGTTTGACAGCCGAGAGTGTATTGACACAGCCGATTCTCTTTCTCTCGTTCCCCGGAGCACGGTGTCCCGATAATCGCAAATAAATACAAACACATCATCGATACCGTAGGACGCCAAGGCGTCGGGAGGGGCGTCGGACTAGTGAGCAACGAAAAAAAAAAAAAAAAAAAAAAAAATCCGACCGTACATTCCAAGCCGATGAGCTGAACATTTTTCCGGACTCTTCGAGCAACCGGCTTGTATATATTTGGCCGGCCGAATTCGCGTCACTCGTTCCACGGGGAGCGAGCCGCCGAGGGTTCTCAACCCAAAAGTCTTCCCAGCAATTTTACATCTCGCTCCGAGTGCTATTGAGTGGCAAAGATCGCAAGACAATGGAAAACAACGGTACGACAGAGACGAGTGTGCCTGCGAGTACGGTGTGTCCGATGAGCTCGAAGCCTCCGAGGGACGAGGACTCGCGTGGTATAAAGCGCGAGAACGACTCGATGGACGACTTTGAGCACCTGGAGCACGAGGCCTCGCCGAGCGAGGATACGTCTCACGAGGTGAAAAAAATTGCGGACGTGACGTCGACGCAGCTGATAGATTTGCCTCCGGTTGAGAAAATGTCGAGCGAGGACGTCGGCGTAGAGGTGGAAGGAGCGAGGCTAGCGAGTAGTCTGGCGAGCAAACTCGAGCGTAACATACTCGACACCAGTATACCGGCTGACGAGAGAATCTTGCAACCGGTCCCGGCAACACCTCCGCCCTCGGCCGACTACGAGCATCGCGATAACCTCGAGCGTGACGCCAAAAGAGTCCCGCCCGAGGCTCTGCCCAGCCTGAACGACCTGGTCAAGGATCTTCCCGAGGAAGACGTTCGCGCCGTCGACGTTCCCCAGGAGGCGATGGACGCCAAGGCTGCCTCGTTGGCTTTCATGGAGATGGAGCGAGGTGACGATTTTTCGCCGAGCCCCAATAACCTCCCGGTTAAAGCCTCGGTGACCTTGGAAGGTCGACCCGAGGACGACAAGGTCGAGGATATCAGCGAGGTGAGCCACGGGAGAATCGACGATCACAAGTGGGCCCGCGATTCCGGCATCGAGGATACCTCGGTGATGAGCAAAATTGACGACTCGCTCGCCCAGAAGAGCCACGACTTCAGCAACGTCGCTTCGTCCGTTTTGCCCGTGCCCGAAAAGTCACCCGAGTACGACTTCCTGGCCGGCGAGACGTCGCCCGGCTCGGAGGCCAAGACGATCCCGGGCGAGGCCAGGAAGATCCTCGACGACGACACGTGGAACGTCGTCGAGAGACCCGAGGCGAAAATCGCGTCCAGGGTCGAGAACGGCGAGGTCGAAGCCGCGAGCGGTGATCGACAACGGGACGACGAGGCACCCGTCAAACCGCTGCCACCGTTGCCCAGAAACGTAGAGGAGGACGATCGTCAACGAACGAATTATCCGAGGGAACAACACACGCATGACGATATTTACGAAATGTCGAACGATTACGAGAACTCCGCGATCAAAACGGGCGGACAGCAACAGCAGAGCGGCGCCGAGACTGGCGACTCCGAGTTTGAATCGGCCCCGGAACTGTCGCCTGCTAAAACGTCGGGGAAAAGCAACGAGACTGCTGGCGCGAGTTATCGCGGGAGAAAAACCGACGAGGACGACGATATCGCGCCGAAGGAAATTTTCACCGATATGGGACTCGGTGAGTACGATGATTCATAGCACGTTTTGCGATACGTCGAAGACTCTCGAATGCCTTTTGACTTTTATTCGGGTCTTAGCTTCGACGATGATTTTCTGAATTTTTTTTTATTGGTGATCAGTTCGGCAATGATTTTTTGATGTTTTATGGTTGCTTATTTCGTCGATGATTTTTTGACATTTTATCGTTGCTTATTTCGTCGATGATTGTTGGATATTTTATTGTTGCTTATTTCGTCGATGATTTTTTGATATTTTATTGTTGCTTATTTCGTCGACGATTTTTGTATATTTTATTGGTGCTTATTTCGTTCATGATTTTTGGATATTTATTCTGACATTTATTTGCTCTTTATATTGTCAATCATTTTTTAATTTTAATTTTTACGTTTATTTGTTTTTTATTTCGTCGATAATTTGTCTCATATTGTGGTCCCTTAAATTTTTATAATAGTTTCTATATTCAATTTCATTCATATTCATTTATATTCAGTTTTATATAATTTATATTCAGTTTTTATATTCAATATTCAAATAATAATAAAATTCAATCCCTATAAAAATGAATACTCCTAATGACTTTCATGTTTGTTTATCTGTACATTAATTTTTTTTAACCATTTCGACGATTTTCCAATATTTATTTACGTATTTTGTAATTTTCTTTATTTCGTCGATAATTGTCTCATAATTATCTTCTATTTATTGATTTTTATGTGTATTTTATTATTATTTATTATTATTTTTTATGTGCATTTATTTTTAGACTTATTGATTTTTAGATTTACTTACAATTACCTGACCTATGTTTAGAATTATATTTTTCTTCAATTGACGTACGCCTTTTCTTTAATTAATCAATTTGTTTGGGTTTCTCACATTAATTATCACATTGATTCTCATAGTAATATCTATATTCAATTACTTCAGCTTTGTTTATCTTTATACTTATTTGCTTGAAATTCCTTCGAAGATTTTCTAATGTTTGTTTTCGCATTAATTTATTTTTTATTTCATCGATAACTGTCTCAAAATTAGTCTGCTATTTAATACTCTTTTAATGCGATATTGACAGATTTATTGATTTTTAGATTTACTCATTTTTACTTTACCTATTTTTGGGACTTAATTTTTTAAATTGGTTTACTCTTTTTATTTAATTAATTTAATTGCGTTTCGTAAATAAAAATCACATAGATACAGAAGTGTTTTTTTTTCTTCAGCACAGTTTTTACGAGGGATTAATAAATAATACGTTAATGCACATGTCCTTCGTAAGTAATTCAGCTTCGATTACGCCTCCTACATTTCGTAATATTTACACTTGTTCTCTTTTTTTTTACGGCTCATTTTACTCGTTATCCACTTGTTTATTTTACTTGTTTATTTAATATTTGCCATTTGTTTTATCAAGGATAAAACGTCGCTCCGTTATTCTTTTTCTGTTTGTCGTCTCGAAACACACACGGTGTGTATTGCAATATGTTGCTTTCGCATACGCAACGTGTCCAACGTGATTCTGCGTCTTTCACGCATCGACATTGCCATGAATTTACGCATCGCGATACTCTGCAGCTTCCGCCAATGTGCAAGAAAAACATTTTTCACGGCTTTGCCGAATTCTTCGAAACGACAAAATATCAAAGCCGATTTTTATGACGTTGAAGTTTGCATCGAATTTTTTTTGTTAATTTTGTTAATTTTTTAATTTTTATAATTATCGAAAGCCTCTTTTTGTGTAATTGAGGTCCTGAATGTCCAATGAGAATACGTGAAAACGTTTGAGTGATTGTGAAAATCACTCAAAGTTTTTTCGTATTTTACAAGGTTAAGCTGAGAAAGTTTAAAACGGCTAAAAAAATTGAACAATTGAAAAGAATTCATTTTTGTTGCATTCCAACGATGCAAACTTCGATATCATCGATTTTTCGAGACTCGGTGCATTTGGATGAAGCACCAGCTTGGAGTAATTTTTGTGTATCAATATATGTGGCAAGTCATTTCGAGGTGGTGGCCTTGTTGAGGGATTTTACAGAGCGAACGACGTGGGAGAACATTCACGAGTATTTTAGTATCATGAGAGAACACACGTTCCAATTTTGGAGTAGTTTGTTTGAAGGAAATTCACGGGAATCGTTTTGGAGTATTTTTCAAATAAATATATCTGCATATGGACGTCGCAATTTAATTGTTAAATATCAGGTAACTATTTCATTAATTCAAATACAGAGTGTCCCAAAACTCAACGATAATCTGAGACCGGATGAAAGGCCAAGTTATACCAGTTCTGGGAAAAATACAAAAAAAAATCCATATCACTCAGTTCAGCGATAATAGACATTTAAAAAAAAAAGTTGAAATTCGACACCCTTGGCCGCATTTTCAAGTCCTGTGATCACCAATGTCACAATTTCGCTGTGATTTTTTTAATTTCGTGATCTTCATTAACGATGCTATTAATCGCAACTACAAATTAATGCAAAAAACATTGTTAATTTAATAAAATAAGTTAAGTTTTAGTGAGTCATGGTTCACAAAAATATTGTTACTTAACTTTGACACTTCATTTGGAAAAAAAAATGTACTACACTACCCTTGGCAAGTTGTTTCAAAAGATGGCGCATTTAATCAAGATTTCAAAATGGTGCAACACTTGCCACCTTTCTTGGCATTAAAAATTTGATTTCTTATTTTTTTCAAATTGAGCTCATTTTGAACAACTCAACATTAGGAATTTTTGTTACTAAAAATTGTTATTTTTTGTTTCTGGTCTGAAATAAAATTATTATTTTTAGTAAAGAGATAATTGAGTCAGTTAATAACCAATTTTTATTGTAAAAAACATATTTTATTAAAAAACATATTGTAAAAAACATATGTTTTTTTCAATAGAAATTGGTTATTAACTGACTCAATTACCTCTTTACTAAAAATAATAATTTTATTTCAGACCAGAAACAAAAAATAACAAATTTTAGTAACAAAAATTCCTAATGTTGAGTTGTTCAAAATGAGCTCAATTTGAAAAAAAAAAGACATAAAATTTTTAATGGCAAGAAAAGTGGCAAGTGTTGCACCATTTTGAAATCTTGATTAAATGCGCCATCTTTTGAAACAACTTGCCAAGGGTAGTGTAGTACATTTTTTTTCAAAATGAAGTGTCAAAGTTAAGTAACAATATTTTTGTGAACCATGACTCACTAAAACTTAACTTATTTTATTAAATTAACAATGTTTTTTGCATTAATTTGTAGTTGCGATTAATAGCATCGTTAATGAAGATCACAAAATTAAAAAAATCACAGCGAAATTGTGACATTGGTGATCACAGGACTTGAAAATGCGACCAAGGGTGTCGAATTTCAACTTTTTTTTTTAAATGTCTATTATCGCTGAACTGAGTGATATGGATTTTTTTTTGTATTTTTCCCAGAACTGGTATAACTTGGCCTTTCATCCGGTCTCAGATTATCGTTGAGTTTTGGGACACCCTGTATATCAGGAATTTATTAAGTTAATATAAAAATATCAGGAATATTAAACACTATTTCGACATTGTGAAATTAATGAAAAATATTTTAAAAATATTCTGATACTATTGAATTCATTTTAAAATATTAGGAAATTATTACATTAATATAAACTTTTTGTATTAACTATTATCATGAAAAAACGAGAAAAAGTTTTCCAGTAATTTCGTAGTGACCCAAACACACGAAATATTTCAAGAATATTTTTGAAGTATCTTTCCACCATGAAAAAAGGAAAAGAAGTATCTTCCGAGTCGTAAAAGATTTTTGAAAATGATTTAATTAATTCAACATATTAGAAATATTATAAAAAATATTAGAAAATTATCCAAATGATTTAAAAATATTAGGAATATCGAAAAGATATTGGGAATTTGCTACATTAATAGAAACTTTTCTGAGTAACCATTATTATCAAAAAACGAAAGAAAAGTTTTTGAGTAATTTTTATTACATACAAATACATCGAATACATCGAAAAACTTTTCGCATCATTTTTATTCCCCCAGAGAAAAAAAGATCCCCATCGCACCAGCTGTCAATAGCGAAGAAAAGCTTTCCGCCATGAAGTTCCAAACAAAAAATGGTGCCACAGCTTTATAATAAATAAAGTCAGCGACAAAGATCCGTGTTTCTGCGCCATTCCACTCAATGATCAAACTTCGAAATATTCGACGACTTGCGAGCACGCGAAAAGTAATAACGATACGTTCTCGTTCGTTTGTACCAACCATACCGCCAACATCGCGGACGGATAATCGCCGATAGATAATTATCGAACGTTTCACGCCGATTATAGGTGGAAAATGCTTTCGTGATAGTCGAGGGTGAGCGTAGGAAAACTTGTTGCACGTCCAGCCGAGCTATTTTAAAGCTCGGCGATTCGACGTCACAAATCCATTGTCGTTATACACGTATAATGCTCGAGATTAAGAGGCTTGCTTCAGCATTGTTTAATGGTCCTCGTTCGCGTACAATACGTACGGTGGACTCGAGTGGACTCGATAATACACTCGGGAAATATTAGAAAAATGTATATAAACATAGTATATACATGAAATATGTTCTCTATCTCTCTCCCTATATATATATATATATATATATATATATATATATATATATATATATATATATATATATATATATATATATGGAAATAAAAAACTACTACTACTAAAATAAATTGCTATATTTTTTATTTTTTATTGCATTATATATACAGGGTGTCCGCTTATGAATGGATAATCCTGCAACTGTTGATAAGTCAGATCATGTCCTACTATATGCTGGAATTTCATTTTAGTAAAAGTCCCACGGTTTCGAGATCAAAATTCGAGATAAAAATCATCTGCTTTTGGTTTTTCGCATGCCATTTCTACAAATGATAATCTTTTTGACCCGGTTAAAACAAAATACTCTTGGTTATTTTATCTAGAAAAGTCTTCTTTCTAACCTGAAATGTCAAGGAAACTTGATGAAAAAAGTTCTTATGCAGAATTTTCATACAAACCAATTCGGAACTCTGACTTTGATAGTACATGGTGTAAAAAAATGCACTATGCGTTTCGTGCCAATCACTTTAAAAAGTGCCTTACTTATTGTCGATTTATGTCATTTGTAGAAATGGCATGCGAAAAACCAAGAGTGGATGGTTTTTTTGCAAAAAATAACATAAAGCCCAAAATCTCGAAAACCCTGGGACTCTGGGACTTATATATATATATATATATATATATATATATATATATATATATATATATAATTCTGATTATCGGAAAATTGAACAAATTTTATACTTATATTTGATCAATTATATATATATAATGCAATAGAATATAACAAATATAGTAGATTTTTTATTTCCATGTTATATCCTTTAAGGGTGTTTACACATAGGCCCCCCTCACATACTAAACTCCCTTTACATTTTTTCTTACACTTTGTGTAAATGAGCTTCCGTTTTCATAACATTTTATATACTGTATAATCAATATACAGGGTGTCCCAGAACTGAATGCGTTCCCTGAAGTGGGAGGTCAGGGGTGAAATTGTGTGTCGATTGATATAAACATGTACGTGCTATCTGCGATGGTATTCAGCAATTTTATAATGAAGAATTGTCAGAATAGTTTGTATGTATATTGTATTTTGAAAAAACAGAATATTTCTTTTGAAATTCTTGAAAAAAAGTTCGAAAGATTGACGAATAAAAATATTTAAAAAAATATTTATTGACATTGTTTTTGTTGATGCGCTGCCATAATAATATTAAATATGATATTTTTCAACTGTAAGAAACCATACAAAAAAATCAGCTCGATTCTGACAGGAGTGACACTTTCGAATATTTATCAAAATTAATAATAATTCAGGCGTTGATCTGAGACCCACACATGCTTATATTAATCGACTCCAAATTTCATCTCCAACCCCCCATTTCAGGAAGCGCATTCGGTTCTGGATAAATGTATATGAAATTCGTTGGATTTTCTAAATAATAAAAATTATAACTTAGAAACAGGTTGGAATGAATATCTAGATGATAATAATTTAAATGATTATATTGAGAAAAAAATCACATATGATTTCGTTAATAAGGCTAATTTTCTTTCGTTAATTTTTATTTTTTATTTACTTTTACTTGTATTATTTATTAAAAATTTACACAGCTCACATAAATGTATGATATCGAAGATATCGAGATGAAAATTGATACCTCCAAATATTTATTAATGATTAAAATAATTATCTTCATAATGAAAATATAATTTTTTATTTAAACTCGATAAATAAATTTTAAAAAAATCGAAAAATACATATTCACATGTATGTACGTGTGTGCACGACCTCCCGGATAGAACCGGAAGTACGTGGCTTCGACTTCGAAATTTCAAACGGCGCTTTTGCAAACTCAAACTATTGAGTATCGTTCGCGTCACGTTGATAAAAAAATTCTGCAATGCTATGTATGGTGCACCTGTAAAATTCGCGAACGTGTGTATGTGCGCGCGTGTCTTTTCCACGGATCGCTTATGAGTCACGAAGAAATTCGAATCGTCATTCGCACACGGACAGTTACGTTCATATCTAATAATAGCAGTGAGACGCTTATAGCGATGTGTGGTACATAAAAATGAGTCTTGGAGATATTTTACCTTCGATACAAATTTTTATACGTTTCTCGCTCGCAATTTTTCGGATCCTCAAACTTTCGCGTTTCTTTTTTTTTTCAATGCAGGTTTGAAACAAAGATTCTATTTTTTGCCGAATGGAGTATTTTTGTTTGGGTTTTTTCGGGTTTAAATTTTTATACGTTTCTCGCGTATCCTTGTTCGGACGGCTGTACTCAGTCACGTTTACGATATTTTTTTTATTGCCCTACAAGATGTAAGGACTTTACAGTTACGGATCGAAAAAAGTTTTTTTTTTCCGATTTTATTTGTATACAAGATTATTTATTTGGAGTTTGGAACAAAAGTGCGTTATTGAGCAGTAAATTTTAACTTAAAAAAATAAAAATTAAAAACGTTATTGAGGCATATGATAGAGCCTCCTGATAAAAAATGAGCCAACATCGATGACTTGAAAATGGTTGGTCTGAAATATAAAAATAAATAGTTTTATAATCTATACAAATATAATTCGTAGGTGGCCGTTGGTCAAAAAAAAAATCCATGACATGACGGATGTAAATAGTGTAATTTTTGGCGAAATTTTAACTTATATTCGGGGGCTTAAAAAATCCTAAATTTCGACCAAACAAAAACGGCTACGTACAACGGAAGCTACTGCAATTGCGAAAATTTTGGATTTCTTAAATTGAAAATCAAACAATTATAGTTAAAATTCTGATTCCGGCCAGGTAAAAAAAAAGTCTTTTCGAGAAAAATATGATTGAAAGTTTCAGTATACGTAAATCCTTGTGCTACCTGTTTTCATTAAATCGCCAGTAACTTGGTACATTTTCAATATTTAAACTTGAATTTTTTTTTCACGTATTTTTGAATATGAATACTTTGAGAAAATGCAAAAGAAAAATGTATTTTTTTGACTCGTTGGAAAAAAAGGGGTGCCTCAAGAAAAATATTCTATTTTTTGGAGTTTTGTTTTATTTGGGTTTAAATGTTTATCATTGCTCGTTAATATTTTTTCGAACGGTTATCCTCAAAATTCCGCTTTTACGTATTTTTTAAAATTTTACTGCACGATTTACGCAAAATATTATACTTTTTTCCGTTTGGAGTATTTTTTAATGTATTGACACTAGTTGCTTTTTTGTTGAAAATTATTTTTCAAGGACCATTTGCTTGCGTCGAGTAGATTTGAAGCATCATTGCGTTATTTCAAGGACGTGGCGCGTCAATCAGTACGAGGATCCACGTGAGCGTTAATTATTCGTCACGTGTTCTCTAACGAGTCGAAAATTTGGCCTCACCGTCTTTAACGGTATATCCGCGTGTGTACGCTAATCGCTAGGCTATGGCGATACGACCCATCGCTCTTCCGCTCTCGCGGTATGTACCATACTTTGCAGCAGTGACTAAACTTCCGCCTAGTTACAGTGTCGAACAGTCTCGGTGCCTGTTCCTGGACAAAAGCTCAACCGAGCAGATCCGTGCGATTTTACCGTACAACTTCTCTACCTCCCGTCTACCTCGTTACGAGCCCCCCCACCACTGATCTTTTTTTTCCATTATTTATCACCGCACACGTGTACGCGAAAAAAAAACGCCGTCTAAATGGAGCACGTTCGGATGATATTCGGATAATCTCCGGATCAACCTTGCTCAACATTCTTTTATTCAACGTCCAATTATTTTAGAATTTTACTTTCCACATTTGACGTTTCGACCACTTTTTAAAAAGATTTACCATCTTTTGTCAATACTAAATGAAATTCAATTCAGACAAAAGTGGAATTTAAAGATTGTTCATTCTCATTTAAATATTTCATCATCTTTATTCGATGTTCAATAATTTTAGAATGTTGTTTTTGAGGTTTCACAGTTTGGTGAATTTTTTGACGTTTA